>RJWH01004260.1:0-114513 GCA_004363575.1 Solenodon paradoxus | reverse complement strand
AGGCAGGCAGAGAGAGGAGGAAGAAGCGTTTTCTTTATTTTTATTTAGTTGTTTATTTTGTTTATTAACCCTGGCCCTAGGACACAAACCCAGATCCTTAGAATGTATGTGGACTGTGCCAGCTAGAAGTGGTGGATTTACCAACAAGGCCATTCCTCCACATTTGTTTTTAAATGTAGGTTTCTTTTCTTTCTTCTTTTTTTTTTTTTTAAGTAAAGTTGTAGGTAGAAATGAAGGCAATAGTCAGGCAGGAAGAGAAAGGAGAAAGAAGCATCTTTATTTTATTTTTCACACTGGTTGTTTGCCCACCAGACTCAGGACTGGAATCTAGGGGTATGTGGCTTGTTCCTTTGGAGGCGATTGCCCTAACTGCGCTCTACCAGGGCTCACTGTAAGGTTTTTCTGGGCTCCGCGAGGAGACAAGCTCAATCAGACAAAAAATGTCGAATAGCCAGGGCTTTACTGGGGTTTGCACACCCGGGCGAAACTCCCAAGTCCGCTTCGCGGGCTTCCCATATGGCGATTGGGATTGGCCCTGTGAATCCAGGTGTGGGGGTCGCATCCCTTATTCTGACGTCATCCACCTTTTTCCCGGGCTTGGCTTTTCCCGGGCATGGCCGCTGCTGCTTTTGTCCCTGGGCCAGCCTAACACTCACCAGGTTTCATTATTCAAATATGGTGAGACTGACAGATCAGGGGATGGCTGCCACTGAAAAGAATTTTTAGAGTTAAGAGTTCTTAAGTGAGAAAGGGACACACATTGCTTAAATCCATATAGATAAGCACCAGGGTCAGTCAGGAGGCAGAAGTAAAGAACTGTGGACAGGAAGCTTTATTGTGGTTTCCATGGGAAGTTATGGGCAAAGCAGAACAAGCAGTTTCAGGATTAGTTACTTTGAATAATTTGAATAACATCAGGGATGCTGGTGTTATGAATGGGCATGGGGGCATGACACTGATGTGTCATGGGGGTGCAGTGTTAGTCCAAAAAGAATTCAGCAGAGACATTTAAAGGAAGGCACATGGAAAGCTTATTAGAAGCACAGAGACACAAAGAGGGTGTCAATAAAGCAATGCTTTTGTTCTAATCTTAAGGGAACGGTCTTCTGTATCTGGTGAATAGTATTTTCCACTTGTTGATTCAATTTACTTGTGATGGATTGTTATAGATTGATAAGGGAATGTCTCTTCTGCTAGTTTCTGCTAGTTTATCTGCAGTTTGAGTTGTGCTAGCTTATCTTCAACAAGCCTGCCACTTGGAAAGTGCTTCACTAACCTCCTGCTGATTTGTTGTTTGCTGTCCTGCTTCCTTCTTCTCAAGAAACCTTCCTTTTCCCTGTGTTCTCTCTCATCATTGGTGCTTATGGACTGTCCCAGTTGTCTGTTAACTGGTCCTGGAGGCCAGGTGGATAATAGTCTAGAATATCAGAATCCATTGTAGAGGTAATTTTGGGGTATGGACTCTGATTTGTTTGGTTTGCACATGAAAGAGGCACTCATAAGCAAGTCATTTGCTGTCTCTGGGAATAGGCTGACTGACAGGAGCTGTATCTCCAGAGTCAGCAAGAACCCAGATGTTACTGACACCTGTTTAATGCAGTGCCTTTTTCCTCTTCTGTCTGAAGTCTCCCTCTTCTTCCCTTTCATAAGGACTTTTGTGATAGCATTGAGGCCCATGTGAATGATCCAGGATAATCTACATCTCAAGAGCCTTAGTAACATCTGCAAAACTTTTCCCATATAAGATTACACAGGTTCCATTGTTAACCTCTTTTGGGGGCCTAATATTCTGCCTGTTATACTGTTATTTCCCTTTTTTTCTTGTTAATATTCTCTCAGTACCAGTTTGCGTATTCATGTGTTGCATTCATGGTGATTTTATATACAAAAGCATCTTACCTGACTTCATTATGTCTTTTGGTGCAGTTTAAAGCACTGACATATTGAGATAATATTTATTATAAATTAGTTTTTACTTTTCCTTTGTGTTATAAATAGGGCATCATTGATTAAAATATATGTGAATGTATATTATTTATGAATATCAGAACAGTGAAGGGGAGTTATAAAATTAGTATAAAAATTAGTATAAAAAGATGGCCTGAGTTTCTGGGTTGAAGACTGCTCTAGTTCGGCTCCTCTCTTGCTCTCTTTCTCTCAAATATATATTTGTAATAAAGGTGCAGGCAGGGATGAAGTTAAACAGAGACAAGAAGACAGGAAGAGAGAGGAGGAAGAAACACTTTTGTTTATTTTTATTTAGTTGTTCATTTTGTTTGTTTAACCTGGCCCCAGCATGCGAGCCTGGGCCCTTGGAACATATGTGGGTGTCCAGCCAGAAGCAACTGATCAAATTGCTACACTGCCAGGGCATGCCCACAACTAAATATGTATGTATGTATGTGTGTGTGTATATATATATATATGGAGTCCTAGAGCACTGAGAAATTAGTGAACTTCAGTAATGTCTCTTGACTAGGACTAAGCCAGTGATGAAGAATATATAATATTTTAGGAAAAAAGGAAGACACAAGGGAGAAACTTCCCCCGAGAGTTAGGAAACCAAACTTAGGGATTCCAGTGCAGAAAGTAGTTGCAACACTCACTATATCCCAGGGATTTAAAAAGATAGGAAAGGGGAAAAATCTTAGAATTCTCTTAGGAATGTGGACAGGAAGCTTTATTGTGGTTTCCATGAGAAAGAATAAGAGAAGTAAAGGGAGGAACCGGGGATTTGAAACAATTGATAAAGAGCATACTAGGATTTTGCTTGTAGTTTTATGAATATGGATTATTCTGCTTAAAAGAGAACCTGTGTCTGGATTAGGACTTTCCCAACTCAGGTCTCTGGCAAACTCATCTTTTAAGAAATAGCTATCTTGAGTATGTTTCACAACTTACCTTGTTCCAAAAAGGAAAGAAGGTGAACTTAAAAGAAAAAAAAATCTTATTAGGAGTATTTATTTATGATTGGTGTTTTCAAATGATTACCTATGTATATCCTTTGTATTGTTACTTTTTTCTTTTTAAAATATTGATTTACCTTTTTTCACTTTGAGGGTGAGGAAGCTGAAGTTGCTCCATTGACATCGAATCTTGCCATGTTAACTTTTGAACCATCAGAACTAGAAATAGAAGCCTTACTATCTAAACACCATGTATTTTGTCCCATGTAATATGTTAATATTTATATCAGGATTTAGGGGAGTTTGTTTTTAAAATAATTTTATTCTGGTGTGCCCTGGTAGAGTAGAGGTTTGGCACCATCCATGTGCATCCCATGGACCTAGTTTTGCATCCCAGGGCTGTGGGGAACCAACCAAAATGAGTACTAAATAAAATGCCTTCTCTCTCTTTCCCTGCTTGTGTTCCTATGAGACTAGCATCACATTGATACCAAAAGCTGATAGAAACATCACCAAGAAAGAAAATTATAGACCAATATCTCTAATCAACATAGATGCAAAAATTCTCAGTAAAAATTAGCAAAATGAATGCAACAATGCATCAAAAGGATCATCATTATGGCCAAGTGTGGTTTATCCCAGGGATGCAAGGATAGTTCAACATACATAAATCTATTAATGTAATACACCGTATCAACAAAAACAAGGAAAAAAACCACATGATTGTGTCAATCGGTGTAGAGATTTTGACAGAATCAATACCCATTTACAGTAAGAACCCTGAATAAAATGAGGATAGAAGGTGCATATAATAAAGGTGCAACATAAAAGCCATATATGAAAAACTCACATCTGATATCATAGTTAATGGTGAAAAAATGGAAACATTTCCTCTAAGGTTAGGAACAAGGCAAGGCTGTCCACTTTCACCACTGCAATGTAATAATGTACTGGAGGTCTTAGCCAAAGCAATCAAGCAAGTAAAAGAAGTAACAAGAATCCCAATTCAAAAGTAGGAGGTAAAACTATCCTAATTTGTGAATGACATGATTATGTATATGGAAATCCCTAAAAACTTGTAAAATCTACTAGAACTAATCAATGAATGTGGTAAAGTGTCTGGCTACAAAATCAGTGCACAAAAATTCACTGCATTTTTGTTCACAGACAACATGCTGGAAGAAAATGAAATCAAGAAAACCACACTTTAAAATAGAAGTAAAAATTTTCTAATATCTTGTAATATACTTAACAAAGGAGGTGAAGGACCTCTACAATGAAAACTGCAAGTCCTTTTAAAATGCATATGAGGACACAGAAATGGAAAGACATCTGCTCATGGTTGGGAAGAATCAACATGTTAAAATGGTCATCTTACTGAACGTAAAATACGGATCAGTGCTATCTCCATTAAAATCCAATGGGCTTATTTCAAGGAAATAGAGCAAATACTCTTAAAATTTATATGAAACAGCAATGAATAGCAAAAGTAATTATTGGAAAAAGGATGAATCTGGAGGGATTATACTCTTAGACATTGAGCTATACTACAATGTGACAGTGATCAAAATAGTATGGCACTGGGATAATAACAGAGGCACAGATCAGTGGAATAGAGCTGAATAACTACAAACTGACTCAAACATAGTTAATCTACAACAAAAGAGCCAAAAGCATACGATGAAAAAGGAAACCCTCTTCAATAAATGTTGGGAAAACTGGACAGCCACATTCAAAAGAATGAAGCTAGACCACTCTCTAACACCGTCTACAAAAAATAACTAAGGGTGGATAGATACTTGGACTTAAGACTAAAACCATAAAATTCTTGTAATACAAATAGGAAAGGCTTTCCATGAAATCAACTGTAGGGAGACCTTTTGGGACACAACTCCAGCATCAAGGGAAACAAAAAGAAAAACAACTGGGACTGATTTAAACTAAAGAACTTATTCATAGCCACAAAAGAACATCACCGGAACAAAAAGACAACCTATTAACTGGGAGGAGATATTTGCATTCCAGATTTCTGACAAAGACTTAAGATCCAAAATATATAAAGAACTTGTAAAACTCAATAACAGAAAAGCAGGCAATTCTGTCAAATAATGGGAAGAGGATATACAGATGAGCAATAGGCATGCAAAAAAAAGATGTTCTTACTTGCTAGCTATTAGGGAAATGTAAATCAAAACAACAATTAAGTATCATCTTACACCTGAGAGATTGGCTATTATCCAAAAGTTTGGAAACATATATTCATGAAGATATGGAGAAAAGGGAACCCTTTGACGCCGTTGGTGGAAGTACAAATTGGTATAACCCCTGTGGAAAACAGTATAGAGATTCCTCAAAAAGTTTTATGGAAATTCCACATGATCCTGTCATTCTGCTTCTGGATATTTGACTGAAAGATACAAAAACAATAATTAGCAGAGATTTATGCACTCCTGAGTTTAATGCAGCTCTATTCCCAATAACTAACAATTGGAAACTACCTAAGGGCCCACCCTCAGATGAATGAATATTGAAGATGTGACACACGCACACATACACACAGCCCAAAGAAGAGATGAAATCCTGTCATTTGAATCAACATGAGTAGATCTAGAGGGGATTATTCTAAGTTACGTAAGTCAAAAGAAATACCAGATGATCTCACAGGTGGAATGTGAATAGACAAAGGAACAGACAAAACAACCCTTGGACACTTGGAATAGAGCTGAGGTTACCAATAGGAAATGGGATGATGGTGGTTGGGGAGCAAGTGGTTGCAGAGCCCACTGGACAATGGAGAAGAACACTTGATAATAGTGGAGGTCAGGTTGTGTTGATGTATATCCAAAGAATGGGGAAATTATACATATTGGAAACCTACACATAGGAGTTTATTTTAATTTGTAAAACAAAGTTGCGTCAATAAAATACTAAAAGCAAGTATTTTTAAAAAGAAAGCATTGAGAGAATTGTTTTCAACAAGTAGTTTATACTTGTGTGACAGATATTGTAGTTTGCTCCCTTCCCATCATCATTTTCACCCCTTTATCCCTCATCTGCTTTGTCCTTCAGCTTTTCTTGCTGGTGAGAAGGGCCACATCCATGAGACATTTGTGACCAGTACAGTGAAAGTTGGAGTCCCTTGAGTTTCTGGGAAAACTTTTGCTTTTCCTTTTCTAATAAAATGGAACATACGTGATTGGCACTATTCCTGTAGTATATTTTTACCTTGTCCAAAGTTTGTCATAATTATGACATTTATGCATGAAGACACAACCTAAAGCCAAGATTTAGTTTTCCGATGATACTGTTTTATACCTGAATGTATTTCAGGAATTTCCTATGTCTGAATAGAAAAAAAAAATACTTGATTAGGCGACTATAAACAGGACTTTCAGTTACATTCCAGTTAAACTAATTTATACTCGATATGTAGAGTAAGTTTTATTTTACCTTTTAAAATTTCTATCAGGAAATCTCTCTTTTTGTTAAATTGTATACACTCATTGTTTTAAAATTCAAGCAAAGATGTTATTAGCAAGATTACAAACTAGAATGCCATAGGCCCTTGTTCCCCTATAGAAACAACAAATAAACAACTGCAGACTGATTAAATTAACTCTATTGGAGCCCTGGAAACTTAGGTTTTCCATAGACAACTTTTAAGTGCACATTCCAGAAAAACTGTATTCAAAATATTGGGAAATTTTATAACCTTTTTTACTCACTTTTTTACCACCCTCTTTCCTGAGTGGTGAAACACAGATGGGAGGAAGTGGCCCAACATCTTGCTTCCTCACTTAGGTCAGAAGAAACAAAGTGGAACTAATTTGTAATATTCTGGCCTATTTATACTGCCCTTGAGATTTGTTTCTGTCTCACTTGAGTCAGCACAGGCTGTGTTTATATATAGTGAACAACATGGCAAATAAAGACCGCATGGGAACTGAAGACTTATGGATGCCTGGGGCAAGAGATTATGGACAGGCGAATAAAATAAAATATCTAAAGTCTCGGAGAAGCTGGGAAGAAACTTTGGGAAAGCAGAGGGGTAGCTGGTGGGAGTTGGGGGGGGACACACACAGGTCACTCAGAAAGGACTTGAAATAGCTACATCCTATACCTTTCCCAGGTCTTGGGCAGACTGTAGTGAATTTCTTCATGCTAGTCTGGAAAAATGGGAAATTTACTTTTTCAAATGGCAGTTTTTCCTCAAAAGATATCAAAGCATGCAAAGAAATAAGAAACATTGTCCATTCAAGGAAAATAAATCGAGAAATTGTCCCCAGTGAAACACACATAAATGATTTACTTGAAACAGATTTTAAAACAGCTGCCTTAAATATATTCACAGAGCTAATGAATACAGTAACTGAACTGAAAAGTTACTAGACAGTTTCAGCAGCACAGAGTCAAAACAGGCAGAAGAAATAATCAGTGAACTTGAAGACCAGTCATTTGAAGTAAAGACTGAGAAGCAGAAAGAAAGAAGAAAAATGAATAGTCAGAGGAACTTAAAAGACATTATCCACAAAAAAAAGGAATACATAATGATAGTCCTTGATGTATAAAAGAGTCAGATTATTTTAAGAAATAATGGCCCCAAACTTCCAAACTTAAGGAAAGGTATGGTTTTACAAACCAAAAAACTCACCAAATACTCACCAAATGCTCACCTATCTTCAGGATAAACCCAAATAGATGCAAAGACACATTATAATTAAACTGTTAGAAGTCAAATTGATGCAAAGACACATTATAATTAAACTGTTAGAAGTCAAAGAGAGAATCTTGAAAATAGTAAGGGAAGATGAGGTGTACATATATATTATATGTATATGAATGCAACAGAATATTATTCAGCCTTAAGGGAGAAAATTCTGATATATGCTGCAATATAGATGACCCTTGAAGACATTATGCTAAATGAAAAAAGCCAGACATTAATCTTGTGTGATTCCACTTACGTGAGATACCTAGTGTAGTCAGATTTATAAAGATAGAAAATAGAATGTTAGTTGCCAGAGTTGGACAAAGGGCACACGGAGTTAATGTGATAAATTAGTATTTCCTTTGAGTGGGTGGCTAATGATTGCTTTATCTTTGAAGTTTAGGATATTCTAAAGCAGACTTTCCTGGATCTCAGTGGTGCTTTTCCAGTCTGCAGATTCAACTCTTGTGTTTCATATAAAATAAACACTTATTAACTTTATATCAGGAACATTGGTTATCTTCATTTTCTTTTTTGATTCACTTACATATCTTGGCTTCTTTTTTAGCAATTTCTGTCATTTTCATTAGCTCTCTATGACTAGCTCAGATTTTTATGTTAGTAATCTATTTTTCAGCTATGTTGTTTTAATTTCTTGATGTTTAGAATTTATTCCTAAGTCTTGGGGAAACTTTATTCTCCATCTTCTTTGAGTTGTGTTTTCTTTTAGGTTTTACTCTTTTATGCATACTATATTCCTATCTTATTGAACGGATCATTTATAATATGTAGGCTGAGCTGCCGTGCTTTATCTAATTAATCTTGTTTTTGCTTTGGTCTTCCGCAAATTTTATGTATGTCCTCATGGAGGGTAAAGAACCTCTGCACTCCCTTCTTACTACCATATCCAAGTTTAGTCCCCCTCCCCCCCGGAGCTACAATTTGATGTAGTTGTAGATACAGTTTCTTTAATACATACATTTTTTTCTTTAAACAGTGGGTGTAGAGATGTCATGCTGTCTTTTATGGATTTTCAAGGCTGTGTTCTCACTTCTGAGATTTTGCTTAAAATATCTTGAGTTTCTTTAACCTAACCAGGAAAGAGGGAGGTATGCATATCCTAATTCCATGGATTCTTGTCCTTCAGTAGGTATTCTGGAGCATTATTTTCAAATTATTCCCTGGTTACTCCTTTATCTGTTTCCATTCAGAAATGTGAAAAGGTAACACAGCCAGACAGTTTGTTCCTCCTAAGATTTCTGGGGAATTTGGTGATAATTCCCAAGATTTTTCAGTTATTCAGGTGTATCTCCTGGAGGAAGGGTTGTTAGGCTGGGCTAGAACTGGCATACTTCCAACTCTTCTCCACTGTAGAATATGATGTTTTTAACTGAGGACCTTAAAAGCAGCCGTTTTTAAGGTTCATGACATTGACTTCTGCTTCTGTTTCTGTGTTTGTGTTTGGTTATTGGTGAGGATTTTTGTTTTTGCTGCATTTAGTCTATTTGTCTTATATTTTTTGATTCATATGACTATTAGGAAAGAAATTTTCTCAAGTGTTTTTGTCTCCATTTTAATTTAGAAATCAATGAAGTCAACCTAGGTAAACACCCTGTGTGACATGAATTTAAGAGGAGTTACCTGAAGGATTGCGCTTTTTGTTATTTTCTTCTACTATCCATGTTTGTTCAATTGTGGTTCTTCTAAACTTGAAAAATGTAATGAATTTGAACAGTGTAATGCTGGAAAAATATTTCAGCTTTATAGTTAAGCATATCCTAATTAATGTCTATATGGAATTCCAAAATTTCCTGTCTCTCCTGTCTCACAGACTGGGAATCAAGCCACTGTACCACTTACTTCTAAGACCATTGCAAGCTTCAGTTTTTGAGAATGCTTAGATAGTAAATGGTCTTGACTTGTGAAATGGTCTTGACTTTTTCTCCATTACAGAGGTCATACAAGGAAGTTCACTACTATTTGGCCATGTGTTCTTGAGACTTTTTGTAATGACCCTTAAATATGTGTGTATCTTCTTTATGCCAGGATCTCATTTACATATAAAATATTTTAAAGGAAAAGAAAATACACTTTCTTGTTCCTCTGCAGTGTACAGATAACCAGTAAAACTTTCTTAGGTAGTTTTTGGGCTTTAAATTAAAAACCTCAATATTGTAGATTTAGAATTGGTGGTCTTTCTTGTAGTGAGTTTTGGTTGTTCTTTTCCCACTAATTTCAAATTTGTTAGCTGTACGATAATTTACTTTCTTATTTAGAATTGGCATGAATCATTTATCTCAGATCTGAAATATGAAAACTACACAATTATTTTATGAAACTGCTAAAAATACCAGTGTATTTTTAATGCTGTTTGTTCATAGACTCGTAACACACACACACACACACACACACACACACACACGCACACACATATGACTTGGTAGACTAAGTTTAGTCCATTCTTAGATTAGACTATGTTGGGCAGAGTAATCATTTCTTTAACTTTTTACTAATGTGATTATACACAAAGGACTGTCGCTTGTGATTCATTGTATCAGTATACCATTGTGCCAGCTTTCATTTTCTATCAGAATATTCCTCTGATTGCATTATTTCAGATGTTGTTGATTTCATTACTGAATATTTTACTCAGTACACTATTATGAAAGTGACAAGTTTTTAGCTATTAATGGAGTAAAAAAGAATGATAAATAAAGCTATTCTAGTTTTATGTCCTTTATAGCTACTAACTTATTTATCTGTGTTTGAAGTAAAAATTCGAATTTTTATTGTGGGACTCGTCTGAGTTGCATTACAGAGGAATTTCTTTTTTAAATATTTAATATTTTTATGCTTCTTGTTTCTGTTTAGTTTTCTCCAATTACTAGTACTAGTGATTTACACCTTAAAAGCATTTTTATACATTATTTTGTTAAGCTCACAGCAACCTTAACAGAGCTTTCAGTTTTTACTATTACACATGTTCCACTGCCCTTTTCCATAAACCCCTGTATACATCTCTGTCAGACACATTCTTAGAGATAGAATGGCTGGATAAAAAGGATGTATACTTTTTAAAGGCTTTTGATACAAATCTGCCAAATTCCATTTACTTTATTCCGACTGTGAATATTTTTATGATATTTTACTGCGAATTGTTTTCTTGTGCCTTTTGCGCCTTACTTAAAATATTAAATTTATTTTTTCTTATTGATTTGAGAATATTTTTGTACAGTAATGATACTCTTTGCAAATATATTGCAAAGGGATCTCTCTCCTTGTTCCCTCCACACACACCCCACCAAGTTTGACATCTTCCTCCTGTTTTGCTTAAGGTTTTTAGAGCCATTTAGTAACTTTAATTTTTTTATATAGACATTTTTATTATGTAAAATTTTTCATGCTTTTATGACTTGTTCCCTCTGTTTTGCTTTTGTCCTTAAGAAGTTCATCCTTATTCTGTGATTATATAGATTGACATTAATAATCAATTATTTTTGTTTCTAATAAATATTTATTTAAGTAACATTGGTTTATAACATTATAGAGATTCATAGATTTGTTTTACAAAAATTTACTGCCTCAACAAAATTTCTAACTGCTAGTTATTGAAATTCAGCTTAACTTTATGAATTTACTGAAAAAGTTACTTTTTCCTTTTCAGACATGGGATTTCTGCTAATTTCTGGAAATTTGATATTAGAAAAAATTTTCTTCTCTCTCTTAAAAAGAAAAGGGGAAGAGAAGACGAGGAGAAAGAAGCATTTTTAGTTATTCAATTGCTTATTTTGTTTTTTTACCCAGGGTCAGAAACTTGGATCTTTGGGCTTTACATGGTCCACACTTAAGATGTCTCAGCCACCTGACCCACAATGGCATACTCAGGGAAAATAATCTTATTTTTGGTTTACATAGTTCAACAAGAGCCATGACTATTTTAATTTTTCAAAATATGGTAGTTTTGTCCCAAAGTTTATACATGAAAATCCAAAGTAATACTTACAAAAAAACCCACTTAGTTCTGCTTTTATTTTATCTTTCATTTTCTTTTTAGCTTCCTAACAGTAAAACATTGATGATTTTTTTTTTTTTGCAGAATCTCTGCAGCCTTTCCTGGAGGCTTGTAGCAATACTTTATTTTTTCGTACTTGCTCTGTGCTGCTTCGAGCCCCTAAGCTTGATCTTCAAATACTGGAAAAGCTCAGTATTATTCTACAGAAACTTTCCAAAATCAAGTAAGAATTTCTTATTTATAACATTTTTTTATTAAAAGTTACCTTATTGTGAAAAAGATCTTACTGCATTTTATACTAGTTTCAACTATAATTATTTAATCAAAACTTTCAGTCGGCATGTAGAAAATTGAGATTAATGCATATTAATGCTCATCTAAGACCACATACTTAGTGATAGGATAGAATCAGTGTGTCAGTCTCAGAACATTTTCTTCTGTGGTTTGGTTCTGCTAAATGAACTTTAAGTACCACAAACATAGTATGTAAAAATGAAGAACAATTTTTAGTAACAAGTGATAGTATCAGAACAAATTATTACACACTGGCATTCTTTAATACACCAGTAAAGTAAGAAAGATAATAAAAATGTCTTACAGACCCTTGCTGATGTGCTGGAGAGAGTTGCAGACTGTATGATTGTCTTGATTTGTAATCTGCAAATTCTCAGTTATACCTATTATAGTTTAAGTGTGGTATATGAAACTGCAAAAACATTGTTTAGGTTTAATTCTTTCTGAACTCTTTATTCATGGGATATTTTTAAAAGGAGCCCTAAAGTGCAGTATATTCTTGGGTCATAGAGTTTTAACTATTTGTACTGTGTCTTATAGTTTATATTCATTTGAGAGTTAAAGAACTAGAACAAAGCTTGAATAAGAAAATTGGGGTAGTTAGTACTCAAGCAAGTCTTAAAGTAAATCTTTAAAACCACAAAGATACAAATTCTTTTGTTTCAAATGGATGCTTACATAAGGTTATTTGATCATTTCTTTCAAGAGGTAAACATATGTAGATGAGGATATAAGAAATATGTCATCAGATATATTTGACTGAAAATCAAATTACTTAATGGCTATTAGAAAGAGGATGATTGAAAAGGTACTTTGGAGTTGTCAAAAGGTAACCTAGTATGCTACCATTTGAAAAATCCCAACTTAAGATGATCAAATACCTGACTTTTTCTAGTTGCAAAGACAAAAAAATGTCACCAACTCAATAATGGTAAATAGGATGCAATTTTCAGAATTATAACATTATCTTTTTTCCTTGAATACTTCTCACTCTTCAGGCCTTTCTCATAGCCCTCTTTTGTGATGTCATATCAATCCTTTAATTATATATTTTCTCTACTATTTTAAAAATAGATGCCATTTCCCCACATTTACACCTGAGTTACCTCTTAGTGTCTTTATGGATAAACTCCTGAATGTGTGTAATTAATGTACTCACTCTCTTACAGGGGTAATAAGAAGCTCTTTGAACTTTTTACAATTCATCTGATGCTTCAAGAAATACAAAGGACGACACATCCAGAGCATGCATTTCTCTGTATTAACCTAAATTCAACTTTGTTCAATTTGGGTTTAACAAAATGTAACTCCCTGGCCTCCAATGTAGGCCATTAGACTGGCTTATTGTTATTATATGTATACATATATATATATATATATATATATATATATACACACACACATATATATTTCATATATGTGTTGCTTATTTGTAAGATTGTGAAAATCACCAAAATAACTAAAAATCTACCAAGTAAAGTTATCAGCATCATTTATCATGAAAAATAGATTTTTTTTTGACTTTTAAAATGAAATCTGTGGAAGCAGTGAAATTTTTGGAATGTTTCAATTTAGCTTCAGTAGTGCTGCTATATAAGATGGAATTTCCAGAATTAATGAAACTGGGATTACTTTTTGTAAAAGTTTTAAGAAAATAAATTGTGTGATTATTTGGAATAAAATTGACATTTATGTGGGAACAGGGTTAGCTCATGTGGTCATTCTGTTTTCTTAGTATATTAGAAATGTCCCTTTTGGAAACAAAAGTACATAATTTTAATTACCATCATCATAATATTTCTATATATCTTAGATTCATAAATACTGATTTCTTTTTTGCTTTTTATGGGGTACTTTAGTGAAAGACTCAATTTTGTTATATATTTTTTACAAGATAATTTAATTATTCCAGCATGTATATCTAACAAACTTTTTTTAAATAGTGAAAAATAAAAATACACAGTTCCAATAGCCAGAGATATGGGTGAAGTTGAGGTGGTGGAACTAGGGATTAGGACTGAGGAAGAAAAGAAAAGGAACATTGTCCTAATAGTCATGAAATTATATTCCATCAGTATATAATATTTTGGAATCTATAAGAAATTTTCAGGGAATTTGAGAGCCTCTTCAAAATGTTTTCTTTGTGAAGCAAAAACAGATTGCCATGTAGAGAGAACAAGGTAAGATGAATATGGTAAACAAAGCTTATAGGACTTAAAAATGCAGAAACAAAATGCACATCAGAAGTAAGAAATACCATCATTGATACTTAAGAAAATAGAACGAGTGTGGTGAGAACAAAGGAGCTTCTCTTTCAGAACAGAGTACCTGGAGATGTCAGTAAGAGTGGATGACAGAGATTAGGAGAGAGGTTTGTAATTTCACATCAGACAGTTGATATTTCTGAAGAAGAAAACAGAACAAGTAACGCAAAAGCATTATATAGATATTTATTTGAATAAAGATTTTTGGGACTGAAGAAAGATCTGCATGTACACATCAAAAGAGTTCATGTTGCAGAAAAATTAATAAGAAAAGGATTCTATAATTAAACACACCCTGTAATTTATACACAAGTTATAAGTATTAAATTGTAAGGATAAAGGCCATTCCCAGTCTTTAAAGGAGCACACAGACTGAAGGCAATCATGCTCCATGACTGAGGAGCTGGCAGGAGCAAAAATCAACCCCATGAAGCAAAGAAGTTACAGTAATTGCATGGGGGAATGCAAGAGGACCTGCCTTCGAGCCCCACTACCCTTGCACCCTGAACTAGAGAGCTGCAGTCCTTGAATTGGAGAGATTCCTGTCAGTGGCACACAAGAGAAGAATTGCCCCCTCATCCCCACAGAAACCAGTGGACACTACTAAAAGCACCACTAAAATAACATTCCAGAGAGAGGAACAGGCCCCAACCCCCCATCCCCACCCCATGGAAGTTAAGTGGCTGGTACTGACCACACCAGGACTCAACATTCACAACTCAGGAGGAAATACAATGTAAAAAAAAAAAAAAAGCCACAGTGTTAAATCTAAGACAGAGAAGAATGCCATGAGAAAATAAAAGCTACCCAAAACATGAATAGACAGAGATGAAGATGCCAGGACCTCTCCAGAGAAGAACTCATTGACATTGAATGGGACAATGTAATAAAGAGTTCCAAACAATAGTTTAAATAGACTGAATCAGATGCAGCAGGCACGCACAACACCTCAATGCAATTGGAGGACTACAAAAAAGAAGCATCAGATCAAAGGGAATATGGAGTTGAGGCCATGAAGAAAGCCCTAGCAGAAATGCTAGAGATGAAAGACACAAAGAATTGAAGATAAACATGGAAAGTTCCATAAACAGACTGAATCATGCAGAGGAATAAATTTCAGAAATTGAAGACAAGATCACAGAGGTGACCATCATGAAAGAAGAAACAAGACTGAGAAAAATTAAGAAATCCTACAAGAAATATCAGACATGATGAGAAGAAAAGTATCATGAGTATCCCAGAGAGAAGGAAAAAGGTACAGAAACCTACTTAAGTAATTCAGAGAACTTCCTATATTTGTCATAAAAAGTAGTTATAGAGGTCTAAAAGGCAGATAGAACACCCAAATTTCTAAAGATCTAGACACACCATAAAAAACAAAACTAGCAAAAGTCAGTGACAGAAAAACTGCTAGAGAAGAGAAACATAATCTACAAAGGTATAACCATTAGGTTATCATGAGACTTCTAAGGGCTAGAGAGAGTGGAATGACATTAAAAAATACTAAAAGAAAAAAACAGCCAAGAATACCCTGAAAAACTAAAATTCAGATATAATTGAGAAAGTTCTTCAGTGATGAACAAAACCTACTGAATTTTCCACCATCAAGTCTGCCATTCAAAAAATCCTAAAAGGGGTGCTTCAACAGAGAAAAAACTAAGATCCACCAAATCCAGAAAGACTATAAACCAGAAAACAAATGCAGAATAAAAGGACTAACAAGGAGAGAATAAAAATCACCAAGAGGAGAAATAAAATAATGAAATTACTGTGAACACAGAAATATAATATGGCAACAGTTTGCAAAAGACTATCAGAGAGATGTAAAGACAGTGATCAATCCATATGACATCCAGAAAGCCTAACTGTAAAAGAGATACGTAACTGGAAAGCAGATGAAATCGAAAAAGCCGACACCAAAAAAAATAAAGAAGCAAAAATAAACGGGAAGTGAAGCAACAGACAGAAAACAAAGACTCAAATGACAGCAACAAGCCCACTATCTCAGTCATCACCCTAAATGTGAATGTAATGAATGCAGTAAGCAAAAGTCACAGAATTGTTGAATGAATCAAAAATCAAGGTCCTTCAATATTCTGCTTACAAGAAACTCATATCAGGTCCAAGGACAAACACAGGTTGCAAGTCAAAAGCTATGGGAAAATAAAGCAAGAGTGATGAAATCAGGAACTGTAATACTAATTTAAAACAAAATAAACATCAACCTGAAAAGGATATCTATGTTATGGTCAAGGGGGTACTCTAGCGAGAAGGTAAATATTCATCATTAACATATATGCATCCAATGCCAGACCGGACCATCTATATAAAACAAATATTGTCATAACTAAAGGCAGACATTGACAGTAATACAGTAATAGTACAGGACTTCAACACTTCCATCAATAAGTAAAAATCAACAAAGAACTGGAACTCTAAGTGAAGTAATAGATCACATGGACCTAACACATACAAAGTTCTACCCATCACAAAAGAGAATATATGTTCTTATCAAGTGTACACTGAACATTCTCAAGGGTAGACCACATCTTGGAACACAAGTCTTAAGCAAATTTATTAGGATTGAAATTTTAGAAAGCATCTTTGACTGCAAGGGGGTGAAATTAGAAATGCATCAGAAGAACAAAACTACAAGAACCACAAAGATGTAGAGCTTGAACAATGTGTGTCTGAATACTCATGAATCATTGATGAAATTACAGATGTAATTAAGACTTATCTGTAAACACATGAAAATGAAGAGACTATTTACCAGAACATGTGGAATGTGGCAAAAGCATTTCTGAGAGGAAAGTTTATAGCCATACAAGTGCATATCAAAAAACAAGAGAAATCCCAAATGAAATCCCTAACATCACACCTGAGGGAACTAGAAGGGGAAGAACAATAAAAAAACAAAGGTCAGCATAAGAAAGGAAATAAAAAAAAAATAGAACAGCTAGAAATGAAAAAGAAAACGAAAAGTACCATCCAAAAGAATAATGAGAGGACTTCCGTTCAAGATTATGACATGGTAGAAGTGAGATTCATTTCCTCTCACAGAGCAACTACGAATTCACCTATTTTCCAGAAACACACCAAGGAAAATCAGGCACGGAGGCTGTAGAGACAAAGCAGAAATCTCGACGACAAAGGGTAGGAGGAAACAGAGTTAAAAGCTACAAGACAGAAGCCATGGTGGGGGGTGGGGGGGGTAGAACTTCCAAAAGAACCAGCCCTCCCAGGAATCCTGAATGCAGCAGAGAGCCTGCCCAGCAGGACCAGGACATGGAGCCAGAGGAGAGAGAGGGTCTTGGCACATGGTGGAAGAAGGACCAGTGATTTGAACGGGAGGCCTCATGAGAAAATTACACTGGGTGCTGCCATAACTGGAAGACAGCTAGGGAAATCCCCAACTCCCACCATATTTCCCTGAAACCACAGGACCCACCCACTGGAAGTCCTGCACTCAGGCCTAAATGAAGAGTAGAGTCTTACAGAAGGAGAAACCTGCAAGCTACCCACTAGCACCATCCTGTGGGTGGAAGTGGTACTGCAGCCCATTTGCTGATGGTGAACCAACTAAAAATGATCATTACATTTCAGAGCTGGGATGCTGGGACAAGGCTCTGCACGCTCCCCCCCCACCCCCACGCCCAAACTCCAAACCCGTAGACTGAACTCTAGGACAGCAATGACGATCTACATAAGAACAACAAATATAACCAATAGTGATGACATAAAACTCAAGAAATACCAAGATCCCGGCATACTCACTGCAAGTTGATAGCTTACACAAGGCCACCACTGCAGGGAAACCTAACCCAGAGATAAAATAAACAGGATGTCAAACAGTGAAGACAAAAATATATATGTGAATTGATGAATCCAATAAGAGAAACCTAAGGGAAAATCTGAATACAGACATATGAAAACTACCTGAGGAGGAATTTTGGGGAACAGTGCTAAACATACTAATGGAAATCAAGAAAACAATAGAGGAACAAAAAGAGAACAACTAAAGAGAAGTGAGATGCCAAATGAAGAACACAATAGCTGAACTAAAGAACTTAATAGAGGGACTCAAGTAGGATGCATGAAGCCTCCAATAGAATCAGTGACTTAGAAGATAGGGCAGAAGAATGCACTCAAGCAAACCAGCAAAGATAGAAGAAAATGCAAAGAAATGAAAGCATTTGAGACCTATGGGATAACATCAAAAGGAACAGCATTTGCATAATAGGGGTCCCAGAAGGAGGAGAGAAAAAGGGGAAGAAACTATTTGAAGAAAAATAGCTGAAAATTTCCCCAACCTGAAGAATGAAGCAAGCCTCCAGACGTAGGAAGCTCAAAGTGTTCCTAATAAAGCCAAAGAAACCTAGACCTAGACACATTGTGATCAAAATGTCAAAAATACAAGATAAAGAATCTTAAAAGCATCCAGAGAAAAACAAGTCACATAATACTAAGATTCTAAGCAGATTTCTCAACTGAAATGCTACAGGCCAGAAAAGAAACCTAGACCTAGACACATTGTGATCAAAATGTCAAAAATACAAGATAAAGACTCTTAAAAGCATCCAGAGAAAAACAAGTCACATAATGCTAAGATTCTAAGCAGATTTCTCAACTGAAACGCTACAGGCCAGAAGGGGAATCGCATGATAATAGTCAAAATGGTGAATAAAAGGATTTTCAACCTAGGTTACTATACCCTATACTATTCAGAACTGAAGGAATGATAAAAAGCTTTTCCGATAAGCAAAAGTTAAGGGAATTTATCACCACAAAACCAGCTCAACAAAAATTGCTAAAGAATGCTCTATAAAGTGTAAAGGAACCCACATAAAAACAGCAAGACAACAAATGTAAAAAGTGGGGAGGAGGAGAAGAGAACAAAATTGTGGATGGTTAGAATGAGGGCAAGACTAATCTGCTTCCAAATAAAAATAGGAAATAAACATAGAATTCTTAATGCTAGCTTCAGGGTACTTTGAAAATACATCTCCAAGGAAAAACAAAATGGAAAACCAATCAGAACATAACTACACCCAACCCACCTCAGAAGAGAAAGGAGAAATGTCTGGAACACTGGAACGAGACAGAAAACAAATTACAAAATGACAATAAATATCTACATATCAATAATCACCCTAAACTCAACAACAAACAACATAGTGGTGGAATGGATTAAAAAGCATAACCTAAACTTCTGCTACATTCAGGAAGCTTGCTTTCTTTCAAAAGGTAGACTCAAAGTAAATGGTTGGAAGATAATTCCACCGTCAAATGATAACCACAAAAAACAAAACAAACAGAAACAGTCATACTTATATCGTATATAACAGACTTCCAAATAAAAAACATAGCAAAAGACAGAGATGGACATTATGTAATAATTAAAGGGTCAATCTGGCAAGAAGACATATTAACATATGCACCAAATGAAGGAGTCTCAAAATATATCAAGCAAATATTATTAAAAATGACAAAGACATCAACGGCAACACAATCATAGTGGAAGACTTCAACACCACATTTCCAGCAATGGAGAGATAAACTGCAGAAAATTAACAGGTAAACAGCTGCTTTAAATGACCATTTCAAACAATTAGTTTTAATAGACATATTCCAAACAATTCCTCCAATGACTACAGACACTTTCTTCTCAAGTGTGCATGGAACATTCTAAGGTATAGACCATATATTGGGACACAAAACAGATCTCAAAGAGTTTACAAACACTGAAATCATGCCAAGCATCATCTCTTACCACAGTAGCTCAAAATTAGAAATCAAACACGAAATAAAAGACCACAAATTAATTGAAGACCAAACAATGTGCTTCTGAATGACTTTTG
Source organism: Solenodon paradoxus (assembly GCA_004363575.1). Taxonomy (NCBI): domain Eukaryota; kingdom Metazoa; phylum Chordata; class Mammalia; order Eulipotyphla; family Solenodontidae; genus Solenodon; species Solenodon paradoxus. The sequence goes on along the minus strand of RJWH01004260.1, from coordinate 94,468 downwards.
AGTAAGAGGAAATCAAAGAACTTAAAAATACTTAGAGATGAAAATGGAGAGACCTACCAGAATCTGAGATACAGCAAAAGCACCACTAGAGGGAAGTTTGTTGCAATCCAGGCCTACCTCAAGAAACAAGAAAAACAAAAAATAAACAATCTACCCTACATTTAAAACAACCAGAGAAAGAAAATTCAAGTCAAAAAATCAACAGAGGAAATAATCAAAATTGAAGCAGAAATAAATGAAACAGAAAAAAATTTTAAATCCAGAAGATCAATGAAAACAAAAGTTGGTTCTTTGAAAAAATAAATAATATCGACAGATCGTTGGCTAGAATCACAAAGAAAAAGTCAAAATTCTGATAAATAGAATCAGAGATAAAGGAAGAAGTTACAGCAGATAACACAGAAATACAAAGCATGCTAAGAGACTGCTATGAACAGCTCTGTGCCAAAAAAGTAGAAAACCTTGAGGACATGGACAGATTTCTAGAAAAATAAAGTCTACCAAGACTGAACCTGAATTGGAAAACCTGAACAGATCACAAGCAAAGAAATTGAAGTGATAATAAAAAAGTCTCCCTAAAAATAAAACTCCAGGACCAAATGACATTTCTAATGAGTTTTAGTAAAGATTCAGAAAAGAATTAATACCTCTTCTTCTCAAACTCTTCCAAAATATTGAAGAATAAGGAAAATAATTTCTATTAGGTTAACATTACACTGATACCAAAAGCTGATAGAGACATCACCAAGAAAGAAAACTATAGACCAGTATCACTAGTGAACTTAGATGCAAAAATTCTCAACAAAAATCAGCAAACCGAATCTAACAGTGCATCAAAAAGATCATCCATCATGACCAAATGGGATTTATCCCAGGGATACAAGGATGGTTCAACATATGTAAATTATTAATGTGATACACCATATCAACAAGAGAAAGGTGAAAAAACCACATGATCATATCAATAGATGCAGAAAAAATGACAATTCAGCACCCATTTATGATAAAAATCCTACATAAAATGGAGATAGAAGGTGCATATCAACATAAGAAAGGCCATGTATGATAATCCACAGCCAACATCATAGTCAATGACCAAAAATTGAAAGCATTTCCTCTAAGGTCAGGAACAAGACAAGGCTGTCCACTCTCACCACTGCTATTTAACATTGTACTGGTGGAGGTCTTAGCCAGAGCCATTAGGCAAGGAAAAGAAATATAAGGAATCCAAATTGGAAAGGAGAAAGTTAAACTATCGCTGTTTGCAGATGACATGATTATGTATTGAAAACCCTAAAAATTAACAAAAAATACCAGAACTAATAGACTAATATAATAAGGTAACAGGCTACAAAATCAATGCCATAAAATCTGTCGCATTCTTATATGCAAATACCACGTTAGAATAAAATGAAATCAAGAAAACCACACTTTAAAATAAAAGTAAAAAAAATCAGATATCTTGGAATATACTTAATAAAGGTGGTGAAAGACTTATACAATGATAAATACAAGTCCTTAAAAGGATTATAGGAGGGTACACAGTTTCCAACTCATGGCTGGGAAGAATCAACATCATTAAAATGGTCATCTTACCTAAAGCAATATACAGATTTAATGCAATCCCCTTTAAAATCCCTTCAGCTTATTTCCAGGAAATAGAACAAAAAAAATCTTAAAAAATTATATGGAACAACAAAAGATCTTAAATAGCCAAAGCAATTATGACAAAATAGAACATATCCGGAGGGATTATATGCCCAGGCATTGAGCTATACAACAAAGCAACAGTGATCAAAACTGTATGGTACTGGAATAATACCAGAGGCAAAAAACAGTGGAATAGAAATGAATGACCAGAAACTGATCCACACACATACAGTCAGTTAATCTACAAAAAAGGAGTCAAAAGTATACGATGAAAAATGGAAAGTCCTTTCAATAAATGGTGTTGGAATCACGGGAAAGTCATTGGCAAAAGAATAAAGCTATATCATTCTAACACTGTTCACAAAAATTAACTCAAAATAATCTAAAGACTTGGACATAAAACCAGAAACCATAAAATTCTTGAAACACAATTTAGGAAAGTCATTACATGACATCATCCTTAGGGAGTTCTTTTGAGATTCAACTCCAACATCAAGGGAAACAAAAAGAAAAGTGAACAACTGAGACTACGTCAAACAAAATCTTCATAATGAAAGAAACCATCACCAAAACATAAAGACAACCTACTAACTGGGAGAAGATATTTGCATTTCAGTTTCTGACAAGGGCTTAGTATCTAAAATATGCAAAGAGCTTATAAAACTCAATAATAAAAAAACAGGCTATCCTACAAAAAATGGGAAGAGGAATTGGAGAGACATTTTTCTGGAGGATATGCAGATGGCCAACAGGCACATGAAAAGATGTTACCAGGGAAATGCAAATCAAGACAACAGTGATATATCTCCTTACACCTGAGATACTGGCCTGTAAACAAATATTGGCAAAGATGTGGAGGAAAATGAGACCCTTTTACACTGTTGGTGGGAGTGAAAATTGGTGCAACCTCTGTGAAAACAGTGTAATGAATTCTCAAAAATTTTGATATGGAAACCCCATATGAACCCATCATCCCACTCTGGGTGTGTACCCTAAATATACAAAAACACTAATTTGCAGATATTTATGCAGCCCTGTTCACAGTAGCTGAGAACTAGAAACTAAGTGACCCAAGTCAGTTGAATGGATAAAGAAGATGTGGTACATATACACAATGGAACACTACACAACCCTTAGAACAGATGAAATCCTATCATTTGAATCAATGTGGATGGATCTAGACGGGACTAGGCTAAGTAAAATAAGTCAAAAGAAGAAAGATACCAGATGATCTCACTCATAGGTGGAATGTGAATAGTAAAAAGCAAAGGAACAGATGAAATAAAACCAATCCTTGAACACTCGCAACAGAAATAAGGTTACCAATAGGGAATGGGACAGGAGTAGTGGTTGTAGAGCCTTCTCAACAGTGGTGAAGAACACTTGGTGATTTCTTGAAGGGCAGGGTGTCTTGAAATACATCTGAGGAATGGGGTACTTATACATATGATCTTATTTTAATATGTAGAATAAAATTTGCCTTAATAAAAAAGGATTAATGAAACCAAGAGCTGGTTTGTATTTTCAAAAATAAAATTGATAGACCCCCTATTTAGACTTCTATAGAAGAACAGAGAGAAAAGCATAGTAACTAGGATCAGAAAAGAAAGAGGTGAGATTACAACTGACAGCACAGATATACAAACATCACAAGAGACTTACGAACAATCATATGCTAACAAATTTGTTGATCATGAACAAATGGACAGATTTCTAGAATCTTAAAACCTCCAAAAAGTGAACCAGAAAACACACATTTTGAACAGACAAAATGCAAGCACAGAAATTGAAGCAGTAATCAAAAATCTTTCTTTTGTTTACAAAACCACACTCATTTTAAGATATTGAATTCCCTTCTAAGTGTTTGGGTATTACACACTGCACCCATCACCACAGTTCTAGTGACCTTTTTACCACCCACCACCTTGTTCTCTCTCCTTTCCTCCTCCTGCCCACCTCCCTGGCAGCCATCATCTTTTGTCCTGTGAGTTTTTGCTGGGATTTATCTGTGTATTTGTTTCATTTCATCATATTCCACGTATTTCTCTTTTTCTTTCTGACTTATTTCGCTTAACATGAACCCTTCCAATTCCACCCAGATTGCTGTAAAGAGCACAATTTTGGTTTTTGTTTTGTTTTGTTTTTGTTTTTTAGTAGCTGCACAGAATGCCATTGAGTGTATATACCACAGCTTCTTTATCCAGTCATCTGATGATGGGCATTTAGGTTGTCTCTGTGTCTTGACTATTGAGAAATATGCTACTATGAACATAGGGATGCAGATATCTTCCCTGATTAGAACTTTTGTATTCTCTGCGTATATGCGTAGAAGAGGAATTGCTGGATCCAATGGTAGTTCCACCTTTATTTTTTTAAGCAATTTCCACCAACAGTGGAGGAGGGTTCTTTTTTCTATACACCCCCTCCAGCACTTGTTATTTCTAGACTTTGAATATACGCCATTCTCAGCGATGTGTGGTGGTATCTCATTGTGGTTTTTATTTGCATTTCTCTCATGATGAGTGATGTAGAACATTTTTTCATGTGTCTGTAGGCCATCTGTATGTCTTCTTTGGATAGATGTCTGCTCAATTCTTCTGACCATTTTTTGAGTGGTTCATTTACTTTTTTGTTGATGAGCTGTATGAGCTCTTTGTATATTTTAAGAGACTAAGCTCTTATCTGATATATGTTGCATGCATATTTTCTCAAATTCAAGAAATTTGGGTCGGTTGCCCTTTGTTTTAGTGGTGGTTTCTTTCACTGTGCAGAAGTTTTTTAGTTTAATGTAGTGCCTTATTTAATTTTACCTTGTTACTTTTGCTGTAGCTGTTTTTTTCCCCCAAAGATTTCTTTGAGGTTGAGATTCTGGGGCCTTTTCCCTGTATTTTCTTCTAAGCATTTTATAATTTCACATCTTTATCCATGTCTTTGATCCATTTTGAGTTATCCCTTTAATTTTCCTCTCTACTTTCTTTCCATTTCTTTATAACCCCTTTACTCCCTAAGCTATTGAAATCCTAAGCTAGCCTGTGTCAGTCACTGAGAGGTGAGTATTTGGAGGAATGTCAGTTCCCCCCAGTAGACAGATTCATGCATGGATTTAGGAGTGCTGAAAGAGTATGAGGTAGGGACTTGACAGCGGAAGAGCTCTCTCTCTCTCTTCCTCCCTCCCTCTGCCTCTCCCTCCCTCCTTCCCTCCCTTAGAGGTGTAGAGAGCAGTTATAATGTAGCATCCAAAGCAATGAAATTTGCCGAGGTGATTTATTTCATAAGGTCTGCAGTTACTTATAAAAGCATTTCATGGCAAATCTGTAGCACCCAGCTGAGATGAGACTAAACTGGGAAAATGTTTGTGATAAATCAAAAGTTATGTGGGATGAAGATGGGATCAGTGATAAGAATGCCCACTGTTTATTAAGTACCTATCTGCCATGGGGCCAAGTGCTTTTCAGATCTTTTCCTCTTTCCATTTTCAACACAATGTCAAATACTTATTAAGTTAAACAATTGTACCTTCCCTGTCATGTAGGTAACATTTAGAGAGATTAAATCTAGGCTTTGGTCAAAAGTCACACAAGGGAGTGGCAAGACTATGACAAGATGGACATGTGTCAGATTCTAGAGCTGACACATATGTAATCCTCTCCAGAACTGTTTAGCTTTGTGAAAAGAAATGAACTCAAAACTTCCAGCTTTATCCTTGCTGGCATGCTGGAATCTTCTGTTGCCCCCTCCAAATCCACTTTCCGTCCTTCCCTGGACCTGGGAGGTTGAGCTGTGTGTGCTTCCTGCTGAGTTTAGCCAACAGGAAGTACCACCAGGAGGTAGGAGGGCAGTTAGTCCTTGGGTTTCCTCCAGCAGTGTCCCTGAGGTCGTGTGTCCCCTGAGGGTCACAGCCTGTCAGGTTGCCCCTCTGTCAGGGCTCTCTGATTCCAGTCTTATGATGTGGTTCTGCCCCTACTGCTTTCTCCAGCCTTATTCCCTCTGTGAACAGTCCCTGCGTTAATCACACACCATTGCTAGTAGTGGTCGCCACAGTGTCACTCTTACAGCTGTGAACCTGTGGGTCAGTAAGTTCTCTGGGATCTACTTTCTTTGCTTGTCAAGCACTGATCATGCTTCCTGATCTCCTTTGTGAATGCTGAATTAGTGGACAGAATGGTAAACACCGTGAGCTCAAAATGTTAACTGAAAGGCATACAGTTAGCAATGACTATATAACCTGACTTGAATTGGGACATCCTTTCTGAGAAAAACAGGCCTCTGAGATGTGAGTCTTTCTATTATGAAAGACTGCTCAAATGAAAACACAGTAAAAATACTGTTCAAGAGAATGAGTGGAAGGAGATCTTTGCTATGTTTTTTTCCTGGTGGTAGCGATGGCACTACCTTTTCCTAGGCACCTGTGATAAAGCTGTATATCACATCTTGAGAAAGTCAAAGCAGGGTCCCTCCAAGGTGAAGGTCTTGGCCAAGAAACAAGGCAAATGCCACAGCTGTCCTAGCAAGTCCCCTTTCATGAGCATGTGCCAGAGGACAACTCCATGTCCTTTCTGGAGAGACTCACCACAGTGGCAGTTGAGACATGTGAGCTGGGAAGGGTCACTTGGCCTTTTTTCTCTCTCAAAGCCTGACTGCCTGAGCCCAGGCATGTCAGCCTGGTGCAGATGCAGATGGGGCTCTACCACAGCCAAGCCAAACTATCCTTTGAAAAACTTTTGCTCAGTGGCCAGGTGCTCTAGCTCCTCCCCCAGCTGTCAACAGAAGCTTTTGGAATTTCCCCATCAATAGAATGACAATAGCCCCACCAACATTCCTTCCCAAGGAGCTAATCTGAATACTTCCAGCAAAAATCTTCTCAGAGGACAGATGCTCAGAGGTGTTAAATTATGAGTTAGTAGCTAAAATTTATTAGTCAGTGTCTTCTTTCCAAGAAATCTGTTGGACAGCATAAACTGCCAAATTTTCTCCCTCTTCATTCCACCATTGCTTGATTCCTGAAGATGATATTGTGTATAAATAAATGACGCATTGAGGGACAGTTTATCCTTTTGGAATCAAATAGAAAATTTAAATTTGTCACTTAAAAATTGCTCTTAAAAGCTGTTCCATAAAAATAAATTGGACCACATAAAACTAAAAAGCTTCCGTACAATAAAGGAAGCTAACCTTTATGTAAAATAGTATAGAGATTCCTTAAAAAATTGAGAATGGAAATGATTCTATCATCCCATTTCTGGGTATTTACCAAAAAAACCCCAAACCCACGAATTTGCAGAAATATATGCATCCTCATTGTTAACTGCAGCATTATTTACAATAGCAAAGAATTGGAAACAACCTAAATGACAGTCAATAGATGAATGGGCAAAGAAATTATAAGAAAAAGATTCAAAGATGGCACCTATGGGGAGCTGGCACTGAAACGCAGCACAGGAAAAAGCAAAACAGAACAGTTTTTCGGAGCCAACACAGTTAAAGGGATTTTTCTGCTTCAGTATTGGCCAGAACAGCTTGGAGAACAGAAGACTATCAGCCAGCTCTACAAATGGGTGAGAGGCATGGGGATTTAATGGAGACTGCAGCAGCAAAGGGGAGCCCCCAGAGAGGAGAGTTTTGCAGTGCAGACACCATTTGCCTTCCCCTGCCAGAGCACAGCTGGAGCCATGCAGACATTCTAAAGAGTGCAAAACAGTCGTGGTGACCTCCAGCCCCCACCCAGGGTTTGAAATAGTAGGATCCCGCTGCTGAGTCCCTCTTCTCCTGTCACATACTGCAGGGGCAGCGCCACTGATCTCTAGCAGCACGAACTCAGACAGAGCAAGGAGCCTGGCCTTAGGAGACAAGCTATTTGCTCCTCAGCTAGAGAAGGTTCAGAGCTGAGCTACAAATCCAATTACACATCTGGGAACTTAGATTTATAAGGCAAGACTTTTGTGAATGAAGTAATTTTAATCTGGCTCAGTTATCTATATGTAGGTTCTAGAACTCTATCCGAAAGAAAGAGCCTTGAAATAATGCAGCAAAACAAAGATTTTCAGGTTCAAAAGCTTCCTAGAACATGAAGAATTCTCCTTGAAGCGGAAGCTCTGGAGTAGGGGTTTTGGAATAGCATGGATGCACTTACTCCTGTGTGATGAGCAGCAGTTTGGCTTCCGGTCCTCCAAGAGCCAGGTCTGCTGTGGAGAATCCTTTCCATCATAGGAGGGCAGAGCAACAGATGTAATGCATGCAACCCCCAGTAGATGGGCACACCACTTTCTGGTTTTTCACATACCTTTTCCACATCATCAAAGAGAGAGAGCTACAACTCTGGGTCAAGGTCCTCACTAAGACTCAGTCTCTGCATGACTGCACTTGAAGATGGTAAGCCGGAGCTTGGTGAGGGGTACTCAACCTTCTTTTTTCCTCACCGTGTGTTCTCGCCTTCGAATGTGAGTCATCTGTGACTTCTTATCACCTCTGAAGACCAGGATTCATTGGAATCACCCCTTTCCAGTGAGCCGTTATTACTAGTGGTGCGTGAATGTTCACAGCTGTGCAGCTGATCCTTTTCCTGCTTTACTTGACATTAAATAAGGAAGACAAATTGTGGGTGGGATTAAGGAACGCTTTCCATGTAGTCAAGTCTCCTGGAGTGCAGTTCTCCATTACTAGATCCAAGGCCACACAGAACTTAAACGGGGTTACATTTTAAAAGCCCCTACTGACATCAAAGGGAAGATGTGGGAATCTTCTGAAGTTTCAGCTCTGGGACAGTGGTGTTGGAACGGGATGGACTGGTTCAACGTGTGCCAGGAGCGGCAGTTCAGCTTCCAGTCCTCAGACACCCAGACCATGTGGCAGAGAGTCCTGTCTGTGGTTCTGAGGAAGACAGAGCAGGGACTCTGTTAGCAAAGTGTTTATTGAGTGTTTATTGACGTGTTTACTGACTGAAAACCTACAGGCATCTTTCACTTGATCTCTAGCAGATGCAATGTAGCCTTCGTGTTTTTGATGTAGGCTGTTTTAAAGGACTCTCTTTAATCTGTGTCCGGTACTAAACTTGCAATTGCAGATGAGTTGAAAGATATTTGTTTTGTTCTTAGCTATCAACATTTTACCATTAGTTACCTGTTCAGGTAGATGGTATTAAAAACCAGCCCAGGTTGCAAGCCGGGCCCCTCCTCCTCTCTTCTGCAGCAACCATGGGCTCAGGGGAGCTGTTCCAGGCCGAGGCACAGGCTCGTAGGGTTAAGGCAGTTGGTTCTGCTGGATAGTGGTGGGGTCCCCAGGCCATAACTGCAGACTTCCTGCAGTGTCCTGCACCAGCTCTTTCTCCCATTGGACCAATTTTCTCTTGTCTTCTCTATTGCTCTAATCTTGCTCCAAGCAGTTGTGGAGCCAAAGGAAAAGTTCCCCCACTTACCTAGAGTTCTGCACAGGCTGGACAAATGAATAAGTTAACGTTAGGCATGATTAGTTAAGAGAAAAGTCCATATTTAATAACTTAAGTGTGGAGAAGTTATATGGCAGTACATTCTGAGGTAGCTGGGACAGACGGAAGAATCACCTTCGGTACTAAAGCATGAGAAGGGGCGCTGGGGTGTCAGGGAGAGAGGCGAGGTCTTCATGTGGTGAGGAGGGGTGACTTATCTTTACTTTGAAAGTAAAGGGAAGTTTAACTTGACTCTCTCCATTCTTCTGAGGGGAGCAGGGGTGAAGACCACTTCTTGACTAGGGTTAGGGTGGGTTAAGGTGTTGGCTGTGATTAAGAGAAAGGCAAGAAGGTTAGGGGCAAGTTTGAAGCTTCTCCTTTGCCTCTGGGGTTGTCCTCCATTGTCCTTGACTCAGAAAATCAATCCTGAGTGACTTGCAGTGATTTGCTTTAACTCCTTCACAGTAATATTGTCTTTGCTACCTGAATTCCACATAGAAAACTCTTTGCAATTAACTTATTAGTGTCTATACTCTTCAAGATTAGGCAATAATCATATGTGCCAGATGGAATACTTTATTACATTCTCCCAACATTTATGAAAACAACATACTGTGACCCTGTCTACAGATGAGAAAACTGAAAGATAAATAACTTGAAAATCTCTTTAAAAGGGTCCCAGGCAGGGCAAATAGGAATATTTTTCAGTGAAATGGTGACACCCATCAGCATTATGAAAACAAGAAAAGGAAGAACCTTGCTTAATTGGAACCACTAGGTAATTTTGAATTTGAATGACAGCTCAGGCTCAGGTGACTCACAGGAAATAGTTTTAAACCTCCTGTCTCCAGTTCACTGTCTGGTTCTCTCCTGGGTTTTTATTTTTGTTTTTTTTAAAGAGGAAGGAAGCAGATAGAATGCAAGCAGGCAGACAGCAGGCTGGAAGGAAGACAGAGGAGGAAGAAGCATTTTTATTTACTTAATTGTTCATTCTAGCTGCTCTCTTGGGCCCCAGGCTACGAACCCTGGTCCTTGAGCTGTATGTGAATTGGGGCCCAGGCACAGGTTTAACACCTGTGCCACTAGAGCTCACCTGTCTCCTGGGTTTTTAAATGAAATGCCTATAAAACTTCAACTCCTCCCCAGGTGTCACAGCACAAAAATGTGCGACTGAGGAGGATTCCCCAACCTCAAAAGTGGCAAGCTTTCCTGCTTCAGAGAACACTCCAACACGGGGGGAGAAGTACCAGAATTTTAGCTTTTCACTATAAAATACAAGATGTAGCTGAAGAACCCTGATGTGCTAAGCAGTACAATACAGATTGAACCAGTATCAGTTAGGCTTCCAAAACCATCGTCATTGCCAGCATGAAAGAGAAATGTTTAAAGTCTGAGAGCAGCCCTGAATAAAGCGATGTCCTTTAATTCAAAGTGCTGGGCTCACAGGACTGTGTGACCTTGGAGGTGCAAGAGAGCCGAGCCCACATGCTTGTTGGTGGAAGGGGTTCCCCAGCCTTGTGACTGGGCAGCAACAGACCCCTGCCCCCATCTTCACATAGACCCCTGGAAAAGATGCCTGGACAGAATGCTTCCCTGACCATGCCCTCTGTTGCAGTCCACAGCCTGTGCACTTACTGTGGCGGCAGAGCAGTGACCCTTCAAAGACCCACCTGTTGGCCTGTGGATGGCACAGCGATCTGCAGAGGTGATTAAGTGAAAGGTCTTTGGGTGATTATCCTGGATTATTTGGGTGGGCGCAGTGTGATCACAAGAGTCCTCTAAGGGAAAGAGGTAAGCAGGGTGTGAGAGACAGGAGATGTGATAGGAGAAAATCAGAACAATGCAATGGCTGGATTTCTCACTTGGACAATGAAGGAGTCACCAGCCAGAGTACCCCTAATTCTAGAGGTTAGACAAGCCAAGGAAACAATTCTAAAGTTTCATGAGGAACACAGCCCTGCTGACACCTTGATTTTAGGATTGTAAGATAAACCTGTGGTACTTTGAACATGAGGTTTGTGCCAATGTGCCTCCCGGGCCATAGGAAGCGAATACATCTATGGATGTGTGCCTTACCAGGCCTGAGTTTGTACCAATCTCTATTTGACCTGGCAGCATCTTATACAGACTCAGCTGGGGACACTTCCCTCCCCTTGACTCTGGCTTGGCCATGTGACTTGCTTTGGCCAACAGAATCAGCTAGAAGTTCTGGTGTGCTCAGCCTAGGCCTGAAGAAATTGCGTGTCTGTCCTGTTTTGTTCCCTGTCATGGCCTGATGAAGGCATGCCTAAGCTAAGTGGCTGGTTTGAGGAGGGTGACAGCAGCGTAGCAGAGCTACCTCAGTGAGAGCGTTCCTGCAGGCAGAGCCTTAGGGGAGTTGAATCAACTGAGTTCCTCTTATGTCACTTGGAACCTTAAGAACCCAAGCTATGATCATAAAAGATGTTGCCTTATGCCTCTGAATTTAGGGAGGTTGTTACCCAGCAGTAGCCTTTCAAATGAATAACAGTAACTTGGAAATCGATGTTCTGGTTGGTTTGTGGACAATCTCATTGTCTGTTTCTGCCAAGTGCCTGGCCCAGGTCCTGATGGTTGAGGCATTTCATAGCTGGCTGATGCCAAGCCCATGTCTTGGCATCGCACAGTGTGGTAACCAGGAGAATGAACCTCACGCCCCTGCCTTCTTCCCCACGCCACACCCCCACACAAAAAGCTCCCATTGTAGCAGTCTGTAGATTTCTTTCGTATTTGTTTATTGAAATTGTAAAATATAATAAGTTAAATATACAGAATTAGATAAAAGTATAGACAATTAAAACTTCACTGGCTAGGTACCACTGCCCTCGCCTGAGTGTTTTCTAAATGTTGTAGGTATAGCAAATCAATGACTCTCCACACAAAATGGCAGGTAGAGTGCCAGCTTTGGTCGGAGAGAAGAGTTCTGTCTCACTGATTGAATTCCTACAGTTGGCTAATGCTCAGAGTAAACCTTTCTTGGATTTGTTTCCAAATAAGTAAATAACACAGGAATGTGTAACTGTAAAGACTTGCTCCCTCACTATAACTGGGTGAATGTCAGTGAAACATGGTCAGATGCTGGCTGGACCCTGGCCCTGGAATTCTAACAGCGAATGAGGCAAAACCCTGGGCCAGAGAAGAGTCACCCTGCTCCTTCGCTGAAAATATCTGAAGGAAGCTGCAAGATGCTGCCTGGGGTACATGCTCATCCCATGTGACATTCACAGTCTAATTAAGAGGATACTTTTACTATCATTATCACAAAGCAGAGGAAACATGAGCACTGAAGGATTTCAAGAGGAATTAAAAGGATAATTACATTTTTCCATGGAGCATTTAGCTTGCAGGATATACCAAATAGTTTCTGAAAAACAGCAGCAAACAAACATAGTAAATGATGATATTAAATATTCAGGACCTAATTATGATCCTATCACAGTATCTTCTACATTCATTGGTGGGAAATTGCTTGTTGGCTTTAAACATATGACTGATTTTTTTCTCCCAAAGCATTTGTTCAGTCATGCGACTCACAATTTTAAAAGCATCACTTACAAGTCAGAGTCTGGTTTTAATTTGGTAATAGCCACAGCCAGACCTGTTTTTAGGGAGCGCAGCATGAAATCTCTATCAGCCCCACTGTGATCACTGCCTGGCTCCCAAGCTCTAGGCTATTGCAGGTGTGGTAGAAAAATTTGCCAAGAACAATGCCAGTTTATTAACTTGATCTCTTAACATTTGCCAAACAATTGCAGCTACTGTGAAAACCCCAAATCTGAGTTTTTCTATTTTCACTCCCATTTGACTTGATGACTCGTACTGTCTTCACCTCCACGGGCATTTCTTAGAGCTTCCTCTTTTAGTCGCCTCAACCTTACTTTTCCTGGTAGAATCTCAGACCTACTTCTTATTTGTAGGAGAGTCACTCAGGCCGACGAGGAGAAGAAAATGGCCCAAGTGGATACAAGAAGTGGGTCCCTGGACTCGCACGCAGCTCCCCCTGGCCCTGGGCCCCTTGGCCTGAGGGCTCAGAAGCTGCAATCTGACACTCTCACCAGGAGCCTCAAGTCTCAGACATTCTCAGAATCTAGTCATCATTTCCCTTTCTAAGAAGAAATGACCACTCATTTCTGTTTGAAACAAAAATATAGCCTGACATATAATTTAAAACACTTGTGTCCTTGAGCACTGCTGCCCCCAAAGGGTCAACTCTGACTGAGGATGAGCAGGGATAGCAATTCACGTGTGACACAAAACCACAGGGCTCTGGGCCCAGGATAAACCCTCTCAGGAAATGAGACCGTGACAGTGCCATCATTCTCCTTGAGGGGACACACACACCTTGCACATCTGTGACAAGACGCAGGAACATGGGGGCCTCAAGAAGAGGTGAAGTCATCCTCATGAGACCACTTAGCCTACTTACAGCCTTGCCCTGAACCTGGAGCAAAACCGGGAGAGGGGTGGCTGAACTGGTAGCCACTTCACTGAACCTTCCAACTGCTTTCTTCACAGGGACAGCCTCCTTCATCACCCCTGAGAAGAACCTCTTCTGCTCTTAGAACTTGACTGACTACATTGCGTAGCTAGCATCCTCTCCTTCAGATTGTTTAATGTCTGCTAGCCAAGTGCTATGTAGACAGGTCCTTTTCCCCTCCCTGGGCTGTCACCTCCTTGAGACAGGGAGCAGATCTTTACCTCCGTCATCCCCACATTGTGTGGTTCATCCGGAGACCCCGGGCATCCCTTGAATAAGTTAATGGCTCTGGCTAGATCAGTATTCTCTCTGCCTGGTCAGACACAGGATCTTCGGTTAGATGGGAAGCCAGTCCTGGTTTCCTCTTGTTTCTTGTGTACCACAGGCATTCCTGGTGCCAGAGCAGAGGAAGCCTTGATTCTGGAACATTCCAGCGGCCTGCTGGCAATGCTTAGGGCCCCAGGGTCCTCAGGAAGTGGGGGGCTGAGGGGCAGCGGGCGGCACCCCTCCGGCCCACTCCAGTATGTCGGCACACAGGGACTCCACAGCGTCCAACCGCTCGATCTGCACCAGTTTGGTGAGCAGCTCAGGGATGCTGTAGCCTGCAGTGCTGATGCGGTCAAACAGTTGCATGCCATCTGTCATGCCCCCGATCTCATCCCTCTTCAGCCCAAAGCTCTCGGCGAGGTGGCGCCACGTCCTCACCACAGCCTTCTCGGAGTTGTAGGTGGAGCTGAGCATGCGGCTGGTCTTCTCCAGGCAGTCAAACGGCAGCTCTGTGGGGCTGAGACCTAGGCAGACGAAAGGCCACAGTCAGACATTGCAAATGGCAGTCAGCACAAGCTGGGGCAGATTACTTTCAATACATTTTTTAAAAATCAGAAAATGAAACACAGATGCAGAAAACCATACAGAACAAATGTGTAGCTGAAAGCAAACAACACCCCAAACTTTGCAGCATATGAGAAGCTGCTCCGAGAACCTATTGGCTGTAATAGCCTCTCCTCAGGAAAGTAGCAGCCACAGGTATTGTAAAAGTAAATCCCATGAGAACATTTGAGACAGTCACTGAAGCCTTCAACACAGGCTGCCCTCATAGTTGGGGAAACCTGCCTTACATGGAACAGGGCTGAGGACCGCAGTCCTGTCTCAGAGAGACAGCCCAGCGTTGATGTTATTTAAGTCATCGCTGCTCACACATTGGGTTAATGGTCCTTAGCCCTCACTGTACATTAGACTCTACCACGAGCAATTTTTAAAAAATGGATATATTTCTACTTCTGGATCATGGAATAGGCACATTTTCCCCTTATTCCTTGAGATAAGTACAGTTAAAAACCTTAGACGCTATGTATAAAGCAAACAAACGGTGACTTTAGAGACAAAAGATAGACCAGCTGGGGACTTCGGGAGTGGAGCTGTGCCATGATAGTGAGTCCCTTGGGTTTTTCCTGCCTCACCCCACAGACATGGATGAAGAGACCGTCAATCCAGAAATACCAACAAGCACAGACAAAAAAGTCCCATCAAAAGTCTATTTTCTTAAGCTAAAGTTTTAGGAAATAGAAGCTTAATAAGAAAATATTTAGACAATAATTTCTCTATTCAAACTAAAAGTACAGAAAAACCTGAAAGGGTGGCCCCACCTCTGCCAAAGTCAGTAAAGGCTGAGTGGTGGCTTCTCGCATCATCAGCTGGTAACAACCTCCTCACCGCCCCCACCCCCACAACCCCGTCCTCCAACCCTGTGGTGTCAGTGAAGACCACTAGGGGAGACAGATTCTCATTCCACAACCAGCAATACAAGGGACCCCCTGCTTGGGTGTTGATGAAGACTGAAAGGGAGCTTGGCAGTAGTAGACTGTCACTGCTCCCTACCACAGAGGCATCAGAGGAAGCCAGCTACAACAAAAGATTTAAATAAGACCCATAGTCTCATAGCATGACATGACACTGTCCAGGTTTCAACAGAAACTCACTCATACTAAGAACCAGAAAGATCGCAAGTGAATGAAAAGGAACAATCAAAAGATGAAACAATAAAATGACAGAGATGTGAAAATTATCTGACAAAGATTTTAAAGAAGTCATATAAAAATACTTTAACAAGTAATTACAAGCATGCTTGAAACAAATGAAGAAATAGAAAGTCTCAGCAATAGAAAATATAAATTAGAACCAAATGGAAATATTAGAATTGAAAAATACAGTAAAAACAAAAAAGCTCAGCAGATGTGCTCAGTGGCAGAATAAAGACAGAAAAGAATCAGTGGCTGGATAATGAAATTGAAATTGTCCACTCTGAACAAGGGAGAGAAAATAAAATAGAAAACACAGAGCTCCAGGGACTGTGGGGCTTTAACAGAAGATCTCACAATAGTATCTTGGAGTTTCGGAAAGAGAGGATAAAGAGTGGGGCTGGAAAAGTACTCAAAGAAATAGTGTCTGAAAACTCCCCCAATTTGGAAAGAGACATAAGACTATAGATTCAAGAAGCTAAGAAAACTCAAATAGATAAGCCTAAAGAAATTCATATCAAGATACACAAATTGACTTCTGAAAGATAAAGACTAAAGACTAAAGCTCTGCAGAGTAGCCAGAGAATAACAGCACCTTACCTATAGGAGAAGGCAATTAGAATGACAGCAGGTTTCTCATCAGAAACTGGAGGCCAGAGGGAAGTGGCACCCACTGTCCCATACCCCATGAGAATATCCTTTAGGAATGAAGGGAAATTAAGAATTCTCAGGATGAAGGAAAATAAAGAGACTGTGTCACCAGCCGGTGACATACCTTACAGGAACGACTAAAGTAAGTGTCAAAACAGAGAGGACATGAGAAAAGAATGAAACTTAGGCCAGAAAAGAACAGAGCAAGCAAAAATATGAGCAAACACAGTAATTTTTCCTCTTCTGAATTATGTTTGCTGCTTGAAGCAACAGATGTAGCTCTAAATATATGTTGAGAAAATCATTAAGACAGCTACAAACTTGGAAGGTGAAGGGACATACATAGATATAAGATTTCTGTACTTCACTCAGTTTAGTACAATGGTGACACCAGTAAACTGTGATAAACTATATATATATATGTATATATAGCACCTATAGAAATTATTATAATAGCTATAGAAGAAGATGCACTCAACACAGGTCCAATATACAAAAAGCATCAAAATGTGATTCTAAATGTATTCAAGTGACCAAAAAAGAAAAAAGGACAGATGAAAAGAGAAATAAAAAACAGACAACAAACTAGTAAAGAAAAAATAAAGTAGCAGACTTAAACCCTAACATATCATAAGTAACTACTTTAATGTGAACTGTTTAGATACCAATTTAAAAAGCTTGACAGAAGAGATTTTTTAAATGACCTTTCTATAAGAAACTCATGTCAAATATAACAATATAAGCAAGCTACAAGAAAAAAGGACAGGAAAGGATGTATCATGCAAGCATTAATAAAAGGAGAGGAAAAGTAGCTATAAGATCAGATCAAGCAGACTTGAGAGCAAACCCAATCAACACTGATGGAACATGGCACCCAAAAATAGTAGAATACACATTCAAATGCAGGCTTCCTCCAACTGAAATTGTAATTTAAAAATCCCCAAAATAAATTTCCAAGCTCATATAGTTGCATCCAAGAACTCTACAAAATATTCAGAGAAGAATTAATGCCAACTCTACATAATGTCCTTTAGAAAACAGAAAGGAGGAAATCCCAACTTACACTGTGAAGTTATTATTAGCTTGATATCCAAATCAAATTAAAGTACAAAAAACTAAAAAGACCAACATTCCTCATGGTACACATGCAAAATCCTTAATAAGATAGCAAATATAATTAAATAAATTAAATGAATAACAAGTAATACATATTCCAGGGAGGCAAGACTGGTTCAATCTTTTAAAAATGTAATCCATTCACAAAATTAATGGAAATAATTTACAAAAACCTCAGCTCTATCATTATTCATATAGTGAAAAATTGAATTCTTCCCCTTCAAGATTCGCAACAATGCAAGGATTCTGCTCTTGCCCCTCTTAATCACTATAGTGCTGGAAGTTATAGTCAGTACAATAAGAAAAGCCGTATGGATCAGAAAGAAAGAAATAAAACTGTCCCCATCTACAGATGTGGTTATCTTTGTAAGAAATCTTAAGAAATCTACAAGAAAATTCCCAGATCTTATAAGTGAGTCTAACAAGGTCACAGAATACAAGATAGAGATTCAAAAACCAAATATGTTTTTATATACTAATAATTAGTACATGGACATTAAAATTAAAATTAAATGTCATGTACAATCATTAAAAAATTTAAATACTTAAGTATAAATCTAGCAAATTTGTACAGGACTTATATTCTGAAAACTACAAAATGCTGATGAAAAAAATCAAAGAATAAATAAATGAAGAGACATACCATGTTCATAGATCAGAAAACTCAACATAGTATCAAACTTTTCACGCCTTAACATGCAGGCTTGATACAATTTTTATGAAAATCTTAGCAATTATTTTTTGCTGATTTAGGAACAATTATTCAAAAACTTACATGAAAAAAAGGGATTAGAATAGTAAAAGCAATTTTGACAACACACACACACACAAACACACACACACAAGAATAAAGTAGAAGCAATCAGCCCGTCTGATTTTACAACTACTTATATTGTGTTGGTCATTAAGACCGTGGTATTGGCAGAGGGAGAGGCATGTGGATCAATTTAATAGACCAGAAGTACCCGGAAAACAGATATACAAAAACAGATGCCGAAACTGATTTTTGACAAAGATGTAAAAACGATTCACTGGAAGACAGAAAGCTAGCCTTTCCAAGAACTGGTGCTGCAGCAACTGCACATCCCTAGGCAGAACCATGAACCTCAACCCAAGTCTCACATTTTACATAAAGTTTAACTCTAACTGATCATGTACTTAAATGAAAAACAAAACTGTAAAGCTTCTAGAAACAATCACAGGAGAAAAATTTTTGAGATCTAGGGCCTGGCAAAGAGGTATTAGCCTTGATACCAAAAGCACAATCTATAAAAGAAAAATCTGGTAAATCTGACTTATCAAAATTGAAAAATTTGTGAAAAATAAAAAGAATGAAAAGACAAGTTACAAAATGGAGAAAATATTTTCAAACCCAATATCCATCAAAGTACTAGAATATATTTTTAAAAACTAAAAATTCAACTGTAAAAAATTCACACAATCCAATTAAAAAAGGGTAAAAGACATGAAACATTTCATTGCAGAGAGCATTCAAATGTTAAATGAATACATGAAGAGATGTTCAAACATTAGGGCAATGCAAATTAAAAAAACAGTGAGATAAAACACACTGATCAGAATGACTGGTGAAGATATGAAGCAAATGGATCAGTAACACATCACTGGTGGTAATGTAGATGGTACAGCTTTGGAAAACAGTAAACACTTTTAAAGGCACTAAACTGTGATACGATCCAACAACTGCACTTCTGGGCATTTATCCCACATAGCTGATGACTGATGTTCACATAAAAGCCTGTACATGAAAAAATATACATGAATAGCAGCTTTATTTATAATCGCCAGTTGGAAGCAGCCAAAATACTCCTAAATGGATGAATGACTCAAGAATGAAAAGGAACAAACCTCAATACATATAATAACTTCCATGAAATCCAATGGAAAAAAGTCATTTGCAAGAGGTTGGTTACATAGTGTATGATGCCACTTATGCAGCATTTTTTAAAATGACAAAAATGATAGGACTGATTAGTAGTTGTCAGGGGCTGTGTGTGTGTGTGTGTGTGTGTGTGTGTGTGTGTGTGCGTGTGTGTGTGTGTGTGTGTATGAAATCGGTGTTGCTATAAATAGGCAAGAGGGTGGTGGTGGCTGCCTTTACTGGATCCAGGTCATGTCCTGGCTGTGACTTTTGGGGATGGATTGGCTAGATGTTCCCATGGGGAGACACCAGAATCTCTGTGTTGTCTCCCACCAATGCATGTGTCTACAATGACCTCAACATAAAACCTTTAATTAAAAACAAGACGAAAGGCAAGCCTTGATGGAGTGAACTTTAGGTCAGTTGGCTCCGAAGAAGCACACACCAAATACCCCTGGGTTCGTGTCCCGTGTCCAGTGGGGGAGACAACCAGTGTGAACAACTAAATTAAAAAAAAAATTCCCAAACGATAGCCAAAAACTCCTTCTCTCTCTCGCACCTGCTTGCCCACTCACCTTCATTCCTTTAGAAAACAAAAAACAAAGCAAGACAAAAGATACTGGTGCTGGGGACTCCCCGAGTGATCAGATTTTGAGGGGAGAGAAGGGTGGGCCAGGCAGAGGGAGAGACTGTAAGGCCTCCTGGGTGACTGTGATCTCCCTTGGGGCTGGGTCCTGGAATTGAAAGGGTGGCTGAGGGTACAGGGTTTCAAGCCTTTGCCTCTGCCTCACTGGAGGGGATTTTGCCTGTGTGGCTCCTAAAATTAACTTAAAAATCACTGTCCCAGAACATGGGATCTTCAAGCCACAATGTCCTTTGGAACAGAGAAGAACTTTCTATGGTGATGGGATGCAAATCTCAGCGGATTCTCTATGAGCAGCGAAGGCTGTGCTTGCCAGGTTGGTCAGACACCTCTGGCCATGAAGTATTTATTAATTGATACCATATTTCAGCAGACAGCCAAGCAGACTTCTTGGCCCTCAGAACTCACCCTCAGTGGTCATTTCTGGCCAATGGAGCACCCACCCAGCAAGACGGCCTTGGGCTCAGTGTACTGGGTTCAGAGAGGTAAGGCACCATGCCTGGGACAGGAGATCAGAGTTTAGTGGCCTGACAGAGCCATGGAAATTCTCTAACCTTGGTTCATGGTTGTACACTCCTGGGTGAGGAAGGTGATTAGAGATGAGATTTGGAAGAAATTGAGAATGTGGATTCTGGGTTAGATGTAAATGCTGACATTCTGTGTCCTGCCACCTCTTCCTGCCTGTCCCCACACTGCCAACAATGAAACAGCCTGCTTGCTCAGGGAACATCTTTGAGAAGGGAGGTGAGCCATTCGCAAGGGCATCATACTTCATGAACGGAAGGGGGAGGAAAGGGTGCTAATTATTTGGTACTTGATTATTGAAGATTTTGAAGCTGATAATCCCAAGGCAGAGATGGTATGGGAGGCACCAGAAGACAATGTGGACCTCCCCACACTCCCCAACAAAACCGCCTCCCATCTCCATTCCCTCCACTGGGGTTGATGTGATCTTCTTCTCATGTGAGGGAGAGGTCAGGGGACATGCTGGGGAAGTGGGTCCAAGCACATGGAGCCAAGTTCCATGTCCCCCACCCCTGAAATGGTTCCATCCCCCATTCTGATGAGGAAATAACAAGGTGAGGTGTGGGGGGCATTTTTCTTTTTTTTGTCTCATGGGACTCCTGCTCACTATAGATGGTTGGAATGGGTTGACGGAGAACCTTGGCAGGTGTGCTCTCCTCCCCAAACCACATAGTCTTTCATGCTTACCTTCGACGACCCCACACACATTGGCGTACACGTCCAGTATCTTTTTCCTTCGACTTTGAATCTGTGGAAAAAAATCAAGAGAAAGTTGATTTTCAGGAAAAGAACCAACTCCTCCCTTTCAGTTTGGCAGATGACTGCTTTCCCCTGACTTCCAATCAGAAACGTTGAAGTTGGTGTGCTGTGATGGAGTAGAGGTTTGTCAGCCACCCTTGACCCAGCGCAGTCCACAGACACGGCCCACGCAAAAGGGTCCCTAAGGAAAGGTCCCATACTCCATTGGAGCCAACACTTCTAACAACTTATAGGCTCTGGGGTCCCTGAAAGTGACAGACTTCACAATAGAAGTCATTGAACAGGGCAGCCCAAGGCAAGGCGAACCCATTAGGGCTCTTTGTTAGATGTTAGGTAAGTCATGCTGCCAAGCAATGGAAGGACCTGTGCTCCAATCAGATAACTCTGGGGGGATTCGCTCACATTTGCCCACATCCCCTACTTTGGGGGCCGAGGGCGTCAATGGATGTGGACAACTTTTTCATTAATGTTATCTATCTCTATCATCTCTACCCACAGACACACACACACACATATGTGTTTGTCTGGTTAGATATATATCAGTATGCTTACAAAGGCTTTTTCCGTCTTAGGTATTCTAAGGAATTTCAGTGTTTTTCTCTTATTATTTTTCACTTTCTTCTTCAAAGCTCTCTAATAAGAGACATAAATTTTCTATTTTTAAAAAATATCTTGCTTGAGACTATCACTCCATTTAGACTTCTTGTCTTGGACTTTTGGAAGAAGTCCCTGTCTCACAGCAGCCCTTATCCAACAGGAAAGGTCATGTGAAGGTCAGAGGCACTCCCTGTAGGTGTCTGAATCATCCCACCCAGCAGCTCCTCGTGAGTGTCTGTGGGAGGGCCTCACCCCAGATGACTTGGTGGTGGCCGACTTCTCCCTAGCCAGATGGACCAGTGACAGCAGGCATAGCTCCGGGGAGCCCTGCTTGTCAGGAGCTGGCTCCTCATCACTGTCCATGCTCCGACTGAGCAGTTGCTCCTTCTCGGACGAGGCGTCATTCTCACTGTGGGAGAGAAAGGATGTCTGTTAAGGGCACCCAGGAGGGTACATCTCTGACAGTTCTCTTGCCTGAGCCATTAGGATGCAGCTCAGGCACAAGCTGAGAAAGACCCATATGATCAGTCCTTTCCAAACAAGGCACTTGGATGCAGAGTGGCCTGCAGGTGCCATGTGAGAGGATTCACACCTGCAAGTGACTGGGGGGTTATGGGGTTCCAGGAGCTGGTGGCTCATCTGCTGGCCTCCCTGCCCCGACCTGGCTCTTAGTTAATCCAGATGAGTGCCAAGTTCAAGCGTGTGTCATCATTCAGCAATCATGCCTAGGAGGCCGCACCGAATTTGTACAAGCTCCCTGGACAAACTGACAATAAAGCTGAATGGTCCCTGCTCTTCTTCCTTATGGATATGATTGGTCCTCCCTTTATCCCGGGCTTTTAGATATTTCATTAGATTTTATCTGAGAGTAGTTTTTCCTTCCATTTCTTCTGACTCTGCTGGGTCTTTTCTCTGGAGATTCCTGTGCTTCTATAGCTCAGCAAAACTGTTTTCACTCATGAGGAAAAGCCACCAACCGAGTAACTTGCCCAGAGCTCACACAAACTCTGGGGTGTCTGAATCCATGCTCCCTCTGGTTTTCTCAATGTAACAGTAAAGTTTTCTCTTGAATTTTGTAAACCTGAATAAACTGAGCTAATTTGGTTGCTATTTTGAATTCACTGTGTTTTTGGCATCTGTGGTACATTGAATTAGCTTTGAGCGTATTTTATGCCATTGCAGTGCTGCTGCGTGTTTGTTCTCAAGGAGAGAAGATGGTTTTTATCTTACCCAATGCCTTCTCTTTGGGGCTTCCTAAATACAGGAGAGATATTCCTAACACATGGGTGCCCCTAAGGGGAAGTGTACACTCTGCAAAGTGTGAAAATATAGTTCACTTCATGCATGATAGCAAATCTGCTTTGTCTTACAGTGGACATATACACGAAACTCTAGCAACCTGCAGTTCCCAAACTGTCCAACATGCTGAGGTCACCTTATCATCTTAAAATTAAAATGACTGAAGCCCATCTCAACTACAATGGGAAAGCCGACATCCTTGCAAATAATCTCTTCAAGAAGACCCGTGGTAGCAGGTTGGAGAACAGGCTTTGGTGATTGATATCGACTAACCAGAATCCACTCATAGAGAGAGGGAGTCCCCTCTTGATTAGGCAGTGACCTGGCTGAAATGAGCGGGGTGCACAGCAGGCAGGAGAGGGGCTTCATGGGTTCACCTGGACCACTCACAGCCTGTTCCACTGCCCTAGACCTATTGGAGCTTGGACTCTCAAATCCATTCCAAATATATGAAAACAACATTTTTTTTAAAAATAGGCATCTTGTCACTTCCTGTGGTTTGAATGAAGATATTTTGTTTTTTTTAAAAGAAGCATATTTGTTAGTAACTGAGTTATAGTAATGAAGGCCACACTCAGCCTACAGGCAGGATAACAAAGAAAATAAAAGCAATGGGTGAATCCCATTAGGTTTTGGGGCCTCACTGGGAGCAGATGAGTTGAAAAGCAAGATCTTCCCGAAAGACAGTGCCTCATGAGCTTCCCCTCAGACCTGAAATCAGGCAGAGGGGAAAGCTCAGTGCCTGTGGTCTTCCAGAGCACAAATGTTCGGCTTAAACTTTTATTAAACAATTATATATGAATAAATAGTAATTTTTCCAAGTAGTATCTCCTAGCTCTTCTCATTCTTAGATGAAACTTAAGTTGTAGGACAAATCCCTGCCCTTTGAATACTTGTCTTTCTATTTTTGGGAAATAGAAAGGTCTTGCAAGAAGAGGGGCTGCCCCAAGGGGATTAGACTGACTGAAAGCTGGAGGATGACCCGTCTCCTGTAGGCTCACCGAAGGTCAATCCTGGCAGCGCAGCCACAGGCCTGGACTCTGTCCTGGCGACAGTGACTCGGTGGGTCACCCTTGACAGCTGCGCATGTTGCTGCTTATACCACAGATTTGTTCAGAAGTTAAGTTTTTGAAAACTGATCAATGGGAAACAGGCACTTATAGGAAAGCACAGATGGGAGCAAAGGGTGGTGGGTACGACGGACAGTGGTGAAGCATGAGAAATGTGGTGGTGGGAGTGGTGTGACATCACAGATTTAATAAAGAGTGAACCTGCACACCTAAAACTTATACAGTGGTGGAAATCAAAGCTAGCGCAAAAGCAAAGCAAAGCAAAGCAAAGAAGCCTGCTGTCTGGGGTACCACTGAGAACATGAGCAGTCTGTCTTTCTCTCCCAGGATATAAGATTTCATGACTTAAGTTTGCTTCATGCCCAAGTGCCAGGAGTATTGAGAGATACTGGAGATTTCCAAATGAGAACATTTGGTGTTTTATAAACACCAAAGCTCTACACAAATGTCTGGATTCATAATTCTTAAAAATGAAAGGTTTTGTGACAGCTCACACACCCTGGAAAGAGCACAGGCCAGGGGCAGGAGAGGAGGCTTTTAAGCTCTGCTCTTCCTGTGACCAGTTTGGTGACCTCTCATGGCATCTGTGCCCTCCTTTGCAATGTGGGTGTTTGGATGGATAGGGTCCTGGATAAGCCATCGGGCAGAGAGCTGACACCATGGAGTGGATTTTTGGAACCTAAGCAGGGTAAGTCCAAATGACCACTGTAGGATCATATAAAAAGATGACTTCTCTCCACTGCAGATTTTAATGCCAGAAGTGATTCCACATTCCAGCGTGTGGTCAACAGGGCAAAGGTGTATGCGTCAAAGGCTTAATATCTAAAATACATGAAGAACTCAGAAAACTCAACAACAGAACAGGCAATCCAATCAAAACATGGGAGGAAGAATCGGAGAGGCACTTTTCTGAAGAGGATATACAGATGGACAATGGGCACATGAAATTATATTCTTACTTGCTGACTACCAGGGAAATGCAAATTAAAACAACAATGAGATATCACCTTACACTGGTTATAAAGACTGGCTATTATCCAAAAGTCTGGAAACAACAAATGCTGGCAAGGCTGTGGAGAAAAGGGAACACTTTTGTACTGTTGGTGGGAGTGCAAATTGGTGCAACTCCTGTGGAAAACAGTTTGGAGATTCCTCAAAAAACTGACGATGGAAATCTGATACGATCCCGCAACCCCACTTCTGGGCATCTACCCAAAAGATACAAAAGCGCCCATCCGCAGAGATGTATGTATCCCCATGTTTATTGAGGCCCTATTACAATAGCTAAGAACTGGAAATTAACTAAGTGCCCAACATCAGATGAATGAATAAAGAAGAAGTGGTACATATATGTAGTGGAATACTACACAGCCCTTAGAAGAGATGAAACCCTGTCATTTGAATCAACATGGATGGAACTAGAGGGGATTATGCTAAGTGAAACAAGTCAAAAGAAGAAAGATAGGTACCAGATGACCTCACTCATAGGTGGAATGCAAATAGAAGAAACAAAGGAACAGATGAAACATAACCAACCCTGAAACTTTGCAACAGAGCTGAGGGACCAAAAGGGAATGGGGCAGGTGGGGACAAATGGTGGTGGAGCCCACTGGACAGAGGGGAAGAACACTTAGTGATTTGGTAGAGGGCAGGGTGTGTTAAAATATATCTAAGCTATGGGGAACCTATACATAGGAAATTATTTTAATGTGTTGAATAATCACCACAATGAAAAATAAGTTAAAAATAAAAGTATATGTGTCAGCCTCTTCTATAAGAGGCCTCATTTCTCCGAGCCTCAGTGCTGGCCTGCATGATTGCTGGTAGAGACACACAGCTGTACTGGGCCCTCAGCCCTGCCACTCATCTGTTGTGTGATCTTAGGCTTGTGACAGCTACCACAGGATGGGGCTGGGGGTAGTGGGGGTTGACATACCCAGATTTAGTGGGCCCCCTGGAGTGTAGTAAGCTGTGACCACCAAACTGTTACATGGTCTGAGGTTATCACCTCTGGTTCAACATGTGATTGAGGTTCAGCGTTAGTGTTGGCAGCAGTGGTAAAGGGCACCAGGCTGCCAGGAGTAAACGGGAGAGAAGGAGCATTGGGATCTGCAGGCAGAACGCGAATGCAAATGTTGAAGGGAAGGCAGGACATTGGGCCCAGAAGAAGGGAGGAGGCCCAGCCCCAGAGCAGGTCAGGGGTGAGGTGGAGACCCCATGTGTCCTGGGTACCCAGCTCACCTAGGATCCAGCCCAGCAGAGCACCCAGGTTGGTCCCCAGTTTCCCAGTGTGCTGCTTGCCCACCACAGCTGGACCTCTTGCGCTCTGGCCCCCACTAAGTTCTTGCGACCTCAGCCTACAGCCCAGGAATGAGCCTACAGCTCATTCCCAGTGGCAAGTGGCTGCCTTGGCTTGCCTACCTCTTGGCAGTCTTTGCTGGAGTTGCCGTCAGCTTCTCAAATTCATCCTTCTCAGAGAAAATCACCACACTGTCTGTTGGTAAATGGGGAGATGGGGGAGAGAAGGTTTAGAACGGGCTCTGAGCTGTCTTCTTGGTCACTTGCTCTTCAGTAGACCCGTTTGGGGTGAAACCACAGGGCCCTATGAACTAAGAACCATGTGGGGACAGACACTGCTTTCAGCAGCCCTGTCAATGCGTCACTGGAGCTACACCAGCGAGGAGCCTAGGTGGCTGGGAAGGGGTAGCAAGGCAGGCTATCTCCACACTGGAGGCAAGCACCCATGTTGGGCGGACTGTTTGCAGACCTTGGGCCTCTTTCTTCTCCTCTTCCTTGCTCACTTGGGCTTCTACATTCTTCACTGGGTGGCTGGTGCAGCAGGCTGGTGGGAGAAAGACGAGGGTGTGAGTGGGCAGGCTCACATGAGGAAGGCTGACCGCTGTCTAGGGGAGTGGGTACGACAGATGTCACCTGGGATTGAAGGCTTCGTCTTCATGATGTAGAACATGATGATGAGGACAATGGCGATGGCCATGATAAAGATGGTAGACATGGCGATGATCAGGGCTGTGGCCAGGTGTCCTTGTCCTGAGAGCTCTGCTGGAGTTGGGGGAGACAGCGGTGAGCTGCTGAGGTGAGTGTCTAATCCCAGCACCCCAGCCAGGGGGACTTGGCTCATTTCCCAAAAATGTCTGCAGTGACATGTCAAATGCCTTGACTTTGCTCTGCTCTGTGAAATAATGGAGCAGGATCCTGGTTCTCATGAAATGGGGTCTGGGTCACCCACCACCCGGTGGGAAACAGACACACATTGGGAACATCCTGGTCTAATAATGGAGCCTGTGGCCCAGGTTTGACACGCTGTCTCTTGAATGGGGTGTTTGGAGGAAAACCGGTGTCTGGGCATCGTGTGGGGTGTCTGCAACATCATTTGGAGGCCAGCATGGGCGATATGCATGTTGTCATATTTTCTGCATGTGTGTTACTTCTCTTAGGTCCTGGTGGCAATGAGAACCAGACATTCTAGCTTTCCTTGCTTTGATGCTCTGTTTGACTCAGAGGAGGTCCAGGTTTGAGGTGATGCTAAGGCTGTTGTGTGAGTGCATGTAGGGTTCTGAGGGCGCCCCAAGCCTGAGACTTGGGATGTAATTGACAAATGGCACTGAAATGGCACAAGAGGAAAGAGTGGATGCCAGGTCTATCTTTGCGAGACACTGCACCTTGAGGTGCTCAGTCTTGTCACCTCACAGGCATTGGGAGTAAGCTGGAGTGAGGGAGCAAGTGGCAAAGTACTGAGAGTAGCAGGTTTATTTGAATTTGGGTAACGCAGCTGCTGTGGAAGCAGGCCCGACCACAGCCCTGGAAGCCAAAGACACTCAGGCTTTTAAAGGGCCCAGGACCCTGATGCTTGTGGAGCAGTCAGCTCCACTCTTTGCAAGATAGTGATAGACCAGGTGTGAGGGGTCATGCCATGTCCAAGCCATGGGGCTGAGGAGTGCCCATCACCCCTCACCTGTCAGGCACTAAATGTGGGAGGCGAGGCCTACCCCTACCTTTGTGGGCATGCTGGGAAGGAGACAGGGTGCTGCTTCCAGATGTGCCAGGGAGGTTGGCGGAGACTCCAGAGGTGGCCCCCACACCTGTGGGGAGAGCATAGTCAGATCTCCTGCGAGGACCGGAGAGCCACACTCAAGGCTGAAAGTTCTGATGTGCCTCACTCTGACCCCGTGGACTCTAGGTTATGAAAGGGCTGGAAGGGGGAGCTGGCAGAGGTTATGCCCATGTTGCTTAGTTTAAGGGTCCCTAAAAAGTGTCCAGCCTCTCAAGGTAAAAGGGCCCGAGCTTGGTAACCCTGCTCAGCAGACCGTGGGCTGCCTGGGTGAGCCGCACCGAACCTGAGTCCTGAGCTGATTCGGGAGGTGCAGTCTGTGAAAAAGAGAAGAGCATTGACCGAAGTGCTGCTGGGGGAAGAATACTAGAGTGATTTCTTCCGTTTCATGGAACACGAATGGCTTTTCATCTTCTCTCTTGTGAAAGTGACACAGGCTCTATCAAAAATGAGGAAAAGACTGACACACAAGAAGGACATGCAGGAGCCACCACAGTCTCACATCCGAAATCAATATTTTGGTACATCTTCCTCTAGGATCTTACTATGATTCGTAGGATGTGTCTCTCAGTGTCCTTTCTGTTGGGTGACAACTACAGAGCCATCTCACCCCCACAAGCCTCCCACTGCAGCTCAGCCTAAGTGAGCAAAGGGTCAGGGTGTTGGTGAAGACTAGTTCTAGAACAGACAAGTATCCATCCACAGTCTCTCTTAAAACCAAAGCGTTCTGCTGCTTCTGCGGGGCTCATGGCTGGGTGGGAGGCAGCTGACTCGGGGGTGGGGGAGATGGGGGCTCTGCAGGGTGGACATTCACTTCCTCAGGAGGATTTTGAGAACTGAAGCATGTGCTTCAGTGCAGTTGGCTCCCTATTCAGAGTGATGACAGAATTTTCAGGGCCCTCTGAGGTCTGTTAATTCACACAATTTGTAAATGTGCCAGTATGTTATATGTTAAAGACTGGCTGGAAGTCTCTACATTGGGAAAACAGTGAACTTTTAAGAATGATGTATCAGGGTGCACCCTGGTGGAGTAGTGGTTAGGTCTGCCACCTCTCACTGAGCTCTGTCCCAATTTCCAAGGACACAGGGTCACATACTGGGGCTGAAAGGAACAAGCAAGATGAACAACTAAGTAAAATGCTGCTTCTTCCTCTCTCGACTTGCCTATTTGATTTCATTCCTGCACGCATCTTTCCTTAAAAAAAAAAAAAAAAAGAATCAGGCATGCCCTGGTGACCTAGTGGGTATAGTCACTGGGCACAGTCCACATACAGCTGAAGGATTCAGTTTCGAGACCTAGGGCTGTGGGGAGGGGGAACAACCAAGGTGAATAACTAAATAAAACAAAATAAAATAAAATGCTTCTTCCTCCTCTCTCTTCCTGCCTGCTTGCCGGCCTCTGATCGCTTTCATTCCTGCCTGCACCAGAAGCAAAAAAAAAAACAAAAACAAAAAACATTTGTCAGTCTGTCCTGGAGCACAGTCCTCATAGAGCCCTGGGACCCAGGTTTGTGGCCCAGGGCTGGGGGTGAGCAGTGCGGGGAACAACTGAAATGAACAACTACGTAAGTGCTTTTTTCCTTTTCTCTCTTCCTGCCTGCTTTCTTTAAAAATAAAACAAAAATGAAAAATTTTGTCAGTTCTTACAGGGCTCACCAGGGTGCCACTGCTGCTGCACTGACCCTGCTCCCGGTAGCGGCAGAGCCGAGAACAGCCGACAGAGCCCATTTAGGATGCACTGGGGGTGCTGGTTGCCCACAGAGGGGTTCCTGGGGACTTGGCCAGCGCAGCCGACCTCACAGGCATGTGTTCCCTAACAGCAGCCCTGGTGATGGATGCACATGTTCAAGTTTGAGAAACACTCTTAGAAACAGCTGGAAACTGGCCTTGGGGAGGTCCAGGCTTCACACTGGAGGCATGTCCCCAGCGGGTACTGCACGATGGCTTCGGAATGGAAACCTGCCCAGCATGCCTGGAAACGGAGTGGACTTCTCCACATGGCAAGCCTGTCTGGGCTTGATGCAGGAGTCAGGTCACTGCTGAGTGAGCATAAAAGCAATGTGGGTGTGTGGGCATGCCAACACTCTGCAAGTTCGCCTGCATCCTTGGAGGCCACAAGCCACTGGGCATCAGATCTCTGTGGTGGAGGTAAGAAGCTCCTAAGAGGGGACATTCTTGCCTGGTGACACACCATGTTCACTCCCAGTGTCACAGGAACAGTCTTGGGCAAAGCGTGATCCATGCGACGGTGCAGGCAAAGGGGAAAACCCGCCCACTTAGGTTGCAGCCTGTGGAGGCTGTTCTTTGATTTCACTGGTGATAACTTGAAGTGCTTCCTCTCCCCTCTGTCCGACAATGATTTGCCAGGACGTAGATGATCGTAGGACCCAGATGCAGAAAGATGGGGCAGGCTGAAGTGTCCTGATGCTTCCTGAAGGGTCCATCACAGGCAAGGGAGGCGGGTGGCCTTGGTGCACAGCTGTTGAGTCTCCTGGGGATACTTGGGGGCCTCCTTCCCTCAGGCTGGTGGGTCAGGGAAGAGCTGAAACTCTTGCTTTCAGTACACAGGTGTGGAGATAAGATGTCAACTATGGGTGTACTAAGCAGGTGTTACTTTCTCCATCATGTAGGACAGAAGTAAACATAGGAGGCATCGCACCCACAGTCTCCAAGCTCTATTCTTGTGTTTTCATCAGAGAGGACAGCAGGCACAAAAGCGGTAGGCCGACACCCAGGGCTGTCCTCTACTTGCTACTAGCTATGACCTGATTCCATTTTAAGAAAATTGTATGCTGCTCTTCCAGTTCTCTGGAAGTCTTGCGGAGGGGCCCTGTGGTCTTACCGGTGCTATGGCTGCTCACGGAGGGGTTGGCTGCCCTCATCCACAGGACCCTGGTGGCAGGTGGGGAAAGGGGCTTCACACATGAATAGCAGGCAGGGGTTTCCAGAGCAGGGCCTGGCACCCTAGGTTATTTGAGATGTGCATCCACGGCCCCGCTAGCTGCTGAGTATTCTGTACATAGGTGTGCGTGTGCATGTGTCCCTGTGACGCCAGCAGTCCTGGGAATTCCAAGAATCACAGTCCTACACTTCACAGAGCAGCAGGGAAGTGTGCCAGTTCTTTGTGTCTGGAAGCTCAATTTCTGGCATTCTCTGGTGGCCCAGCGGGTTAAACAGGGCATATCCCAAGGTCCCCAGTTTAAGACCTGTGGCCAGGGATGCAACCAATGATGAATAACTGAAAAGAGTGCTTCTTCCTTCTCTCTCCTCCTGCCTGCCTGCCTATTGGCCTTTATTCTTGCCTGTATCTTAACTTTCCTTTAAAAAAAGGAAAAAAAAAGCTCAATTGCTCTGGGCAGAGAGTGTGGTCTGATCCTACGGAGGTGGGAGAGCTTTGCACTTCTTCTCCACTCCTCTGCTGTCACACCTGGACAGATGTCTTCCCCTTGGTCACATGTCAGCCTGGTCTCTAGCTCTAATGCACACATTTATGTGTCACCCATTTTCCCCGCGGTCTCTGTGTGTTTGTATAATTGACTCTTCACTCACTCAGGGTACAGAGGGCGTTACAGGTAAATCACATCCAAACCTCAGCCAGATGCTCAGGTTGAAGAAAAAAAACTGCCACCTGTGGTCTCAGAGGGGCACAGCCTTCTGGGACCTGGGTGACCTGCTGGCACCTTTGGGGTCCTGAGGTTCCATGAAACTGGTGTGCTTGAGTGGGGCTGCCATCAGCTGGGTGAGTGTGGATCTTGCTGTCTTCATGTCTTAACCAGTCTTTCTAGCTCTGTCTGCTGATTTACGGATTGAGAACCTGGTGGGAGGGGCCAACCCTAGAGGTGGAGAGAGTGGCTTTCCTGTCACTGAGACCCTGACTCCAGCAGGGCTCCATTCACCATGCCATCTCACAGGGCCTAGCTAGCTGCATGGCCCCATTCCCTAGGTGGGAGGACACCTGGCCACACAGCTAATTG
Organism: Solenodon paradoxus; assembly: GCA_004363575.1. NCBI lineage: Eukaryota > Metazoa > Chordata > Mammalia > Eulipotyphla > Solenodontidae > Solenodon > Solenodon paradoxus. The sequence goes on along the minus strand of RJWH01004260.1, from coordinate 62,303 downwards.
GTAGCACAACCAAGAAAGGTGTTCCCTGACTCTTGGTTCTGGTTTCTCACTGGCCTCCTCCAGAGCTGGATCCTGTGAGCCTTCCCAGGTTTGCCTGGAGCTGGTGGTCAGTCCAGTAGTCAGGATGGGAGAGGAGATGCACACATTTCCCAAATCTCCAGGACTCAGGGGTTTTGCTTTCTCTCTGTTGTCCCACTTCTCCTCTGGAGGAAAGAGAGATGCTTCCCCCACTTAGGGCTCCTTCTGGGCCAGAGCACATGGAACGTGTGAGCTTCCAAACAAAAGGGCCTCCAGGGAAGAGTTGCTTGTTTTTCAGATACCTTTTCTAAACAGGGGTGAGTGTCCCACTTCTTCCTAGCCGAGGACCACCCCTGAGTGATAGGTACTGAGTTGTTTTAATTCCCAGCAACAGCAGCAACTTCAATACACATCCTGGAGGCAGCCCCAGCCTTTGGGGGCTCCTCTAATAGTGAGTTAATTGACAGAGGAAATTAATTAATTAGTTGGGAAAGCTCAGCTTTAAAGACATGCACACCCATTGACTGCCTGGCTCACAGCCAGAAGCAATTTGGAAGGGAGGGAGTGCCCCCCTCCCCAGCTCTGCCCCTCCTCCAGCTGCATCCGAGGTTAGGGCTGGATGACCTCCCCCTTCTTCCTTTCCTTCCCCCCTCTTTGCACATTGAAGAAGCAGGCCCTCACTCAACTCTCCTTTCTCTACAGCACTGTGAGAAATAAGGCAGCAGACTTGTGGAGAAGGGGGAGATGGGGCCCCGGAGTGAGACCTTGGAATGTGGACCGCCACGGTGAGGCACCCCAGGGTGAGGGACCCTGGAGTGTGGGCCCCCGAAGTGAGGGGCCCTAGGGTGAGGGTCCCTGAAGGGTGGGAGTGGAGCTGGAAGGAGAGTGAGACCAGTGCCTGCCTCAACACCAGCTCCCAGTCTGCGCCCGGCTGTCTGTCCTCCCTTCAATAGCACCTCTCCCACCACAGGCCCCCACAACCTCACACATTCTGTCCTGGGGGTTCCTGGACGTCCATGAACAGATGCCCATGGAAGTCCAGCCCAATGAGACCAGGAAAGAAAGTGTACAACTGGGATTCTAAACCTGTGAGAGCCTTGTTAAGTGAGTTTTGCGGAGTCCATTTCACTAATCCAGATGACTTCTGTTTCCCTGAGCATGTGCATGCGTGTGTGTGTGTGTGTGTGTGTATGTTTATGAGAACTTGCAATATCTTGCATTTTGCACTACTTTGCAAAATACCTTGACATCTGTGATCTCCTTAATTTTTCCACTAATGAGAGAGGCAGGGTGGATTTTATGACCTCATGTCATAGATTTTATGACCTCATGTCATACATAGGGAAACTGAGGCGATGTGATTTACTCACGGCAACAACGACCAATCTGTGCCTCTGACCAGCAACCCCCTCTGTGGGCTTGTGCCCGGTTGTGCAGGACCTCACGTGAAGGTCCCACCCAGCCTTTCTACAGCGCCCAGGACGCTGTGCTGAAGGGGGAAGAGCACTCACATTCCTTGGTGTTGGGGGGTGCCAGGAGGCAGGAGTAGCAGACCATGCCGTAGATGTTCCTGGGTCTGTTTTCCAACATGTAGTATCTACAGGGAGGGCGAGACAAAACAGCAGACAGGTGAACCAGGTGTTCTGACCTTGGGCATGCGCACGGTGGAGGCTCAACCCAAGTCATGTCGGGGACAGGCAGGGTGGGAGTGGGGACCTGTTTGGACCACTGCTTCCCTGGGGGTTTGAGCACGCTTCGGCAGGTAAGATCTCTTTTCAGGTGGGCCTGGTAGTCTACTGGTGTAGCATATTAGTCATAGTCCACATATGTTTCAAGATTCCTGGTTCAAGACCTGGGGCCGGGGAAACAACCCCTGTCTCTCCTCCTGCCTGCAACTTTCCTTTAAAAAAAAAAAAAAAAAAAGATTCCCTTTCCAATGCTGGGTCAATTTGTGCCTCTCTTGACCCCTCTCCCTTTTTTGGTTTATTTTCCACAGTGGATTTATTTAGTGTGATGGCATCACCATCTCCATCAACATCGTCCCCCTGGAACGTCCATGCCCGCTGCAGGAGGCCCCGTTTAGTTCTCACCAACCAGGTACCAGGCCCCCGCAGGAGGAGCGGGCTCACCCGGGCACCCTCTCAGAGCCCACAGCCTGGCGGGATTGTTGGGGTGTGTCTACGAGCCCTGTGACACAGGGACTCCGCACACCTGTGTGCTGACTAAGACTGAGCAGAGCTGGCACAGAGCATGGCTGAGGCAGACAGGAGTTACAGCGCAGAGAACCTCAGGGTCGTCCTGAAGTGTGACCAGGTCACAGCTGAAGTTCAGGTCCTTCCTCCTCAGACACCTATTTAAGTGCCAGCGTTCACGCTAGGCTTGCGTGTACTTAAAGACAAATCATTCACAGGAAGCCCAGCTGAACTTCTTTACCAGCCAACACAGTTATAAAGGGAGGCTGCCAGTACCACGGCTGAGATGCTCCGCCCCACCTCCTCTGCACCCTTCCCTCCGGGCTCACAGCACAGCTCTTCCTGCCGGCTCCTGCACCTCTTCTGGTACATGCTGCTTCCACAAACATCAGCTGTGGTCATGAAGCTTATCACATAAAGTTGATCACGTTTTGAGACGCTGATAAAATAAAGTGAGCTGGTACCCACGTTTTCCTTCATACAGTTCACGACATAGCAAATCTCTCTCCACTACTGGATAGTCTGTGGTAGTTTTAACCTCTTTTTTTATCAGCAGCACACACACGCCCCACTGACCACGGAGCTAAGTGGTGGTGTAGGCATGTGGGGCAGGGTAGGATGGTGACTGCCTGCCTGTCCTCAAAGGCTTTGGCTCAGATTCCTGTGTATCTCACCCATGTTCATTAACTGAGCTCAAAGCATGCTGCAGGGAAGTCACAGCAGCCAGTTCAATACGTCTTCTAGAAAAAGACTTTCTCAAAAATCTTTCTGCTGCCCTCCAGGGGCAACCATCCCTGAGGCAATAAAGAGACACCAGACAGTGAATCGGCCTCCAGGGGGAGCATCTGTCCCTGTTTCACATGATGACAGGCTCCAGACAGGTCCCTCTGGCTTGGAACAGCAAGACCTGGTATTGCCATCTCTTGTCCTCCTTGCACCTCCACCTCCAGTCCATCCCTTCCTTGATCATACAGTCTCTCCCGGGATGGGGAGTCACACCTTGTTCATGACTGTGTTCCTGGTACCTTGTGTGAGGGGCCCAGGAAGGAAGCTCCTAGGTGAACATTGATTGGAAAAGCAAATGAATGAGTCCATAGTCTTCACTACACAAGTTCAAAGTGCTGAGCACTCAGGAGCCCGAGGGCATGTGTGTGCCTTTCCTCCCTCTTCTGAAAGCAGACCCTCAGCTAAGCACACCCTGTTTAACACCTGGAGCAGTCTCAGATGAAGACCCTGGGCCCCCGGCTGGGTGTGGGATGTTTGGGCTTAGAACTGGGCATCCTGATAGGTCCCTGGGGCCGTTGCATCCTGTCCACAGTGGGGGCTCCGTCTGTTCAGGGCTTGGCCACTGCCCTTTCTTGGCACCAGTCCCCTTTGGGTAGCTGGCTTCTCTGATTCCCACCAGGGCCCTGAAAGGCAGCAGCTCAACTCCTGACATGATGCTGGTCTGGACCTAGCTGTGTAATGCAGTAAATAATTTAGGGAAGAAACAACATCAGAGGCTCTAGATAGCTGTGAAGAGACTGCACTGCCTGGCTGGACAAGAGGGCCCAACACCTCCCATGTTCCAAGCTTGTCTTGTTGCAGGGCAGATTTCAAATGATCGGTCTTCCTATTTAGGACTAACCTCACTCCTCATGGTGTTGTTTATACCTGTATCTCTCCTCCTGGACCAGATGGAGTAGAGGATAATTGTTTCCCTTCTTCTACCTGGCAGACTTCCCTCCACTTGAAGCTGGGTGTTTATTTAGGGATCTGCAGCCCCACTGTGGAGTGTCAGGTCCCCCCTCTCTCCGTCAATGTCTAATCTCCTATGCTTTGATCTGGATTTTGATTTTCCCCTGAGTCTTTGTTACAGGTTGATTCAGATGAGTAGGTCAGGACAAGATTCAGTTTAAATTGGGCTTCTAGAATCTTCTCTGATGAGGTTGACTTCTTTCAAGTCAGTAGGTCTCTAGATTTCCCTAGAGTTCCTATTCTCAGGTATCCTGAGCTGGTCATGGCTGTCGCTGAGCCATCAGCTGCTATCTTTCCAAGCCCTGTGCCCTTCACCCTGCCTCAGCACCCTGCACCCCGTATTCAGAGGCTGGAGTGTGGAGTCAGCAGGAGCACCTCGTGCTAAGACAACTCCGGGGCAGGTGATGAAGTGTAGCCTCTTCTCTTCCTCTCCTTCCATGTGTGCTCCCTAGCTCTCCCACACAGACTGGAAAGCCTGAGAACCATTCATTTTCTGTGGGGTCTCGGCCACATGCGGGTGCAGGGTGGGCACGGAGCACCTGCCAGTGCCCGGCTTGGGCAGGTGGTGGGCGGGAGAGAGATGGCAGGAGGGAGATAGCAGGAGGTCTCTGTCCGGCCTGGGCACTACAGGAAAGCAGCTTTTCACGGACCTAACAGGCCAGTTTGCCGAAACTTACTGTGACCCTACTGTAGGCACTCATGCTTTGCGTTGGCTCTAAACCCAGAGCATGCAGCGGGAGGCGAGGTCTCGGGGGGTCCGATGGGCCCCTGAGCTGAGGGCTGGTGCCAGGATGGTGGGGCCGGAGACAAAGTTGGCTGTGTCACAGGTTGTGGCGTCAGAGTGACTTATCTGAACTGGCAGAGCCCAGCTGGAAACCACACTTTCTCATTGGAGAGCACCTGAGGATGTGGCCGATGGGCAGTGTCCTTTTGTACCTCCTCATTCATGCTGTGTTGCAGATGAACTGGGGTGAGCAGTGGGCCGGGACCCACGCAGGACTTCAGAGCTGGAAATCCCTTGTGAGAGCACAGATGTCTCCCCACTCATCCTCAGACATCCTCCGCCTTTGAAGCCTCTTCAAGATGGGGAGGTCAAATGAATGATCTTCACTGACAGAGTCCACGTTCTGAGTGTCTGGGTGACACCTGCCTGCGGGACAGGTCACTCACTGCACATCAATGCAGTCTTGTCCTTTCTGGCTAGAAAGTCTCTGTGGTTCTAAATAAGAATGAAATAGGCAGCTTGGTGCGCATTTTTGCTGCCCTTCTAGGTGCCCTTCATCCAGAACAAAATCAAGGCTGAATCTCACAGACACTGAGGGAAGCACTATGGCTGTGTCAGAGCCAGCAACATCCATGGGGTGATTCTGTGTGCGCCTCTCTTTCCTGCCAGTTGCTTCACTGCAGGAGCCTATCTGGACTGTTGACATATAGATGATTCTTGGGTTAGGACTCTTGTCCTGGACCTTAGCCCTGAGTTACATCCCTGTTGGCCCACCTGCATGCTAGGTATGTTGGTCTGGATGTCACCAGCACTTCAAGTCTCATGCATCTCTCCTCCATCTCCCTCCACCCTTCTCCACCAAAATTCCCTTTCTTTCCATATTCTACATCTTAGCACGTGGCATCACTGTCCACACAGTTGGCCAAGGTAGACATCTGAGAGTCTTCTTCAAAACCCCCTTCCCTATGCCCCATACACCTTGGTCTGCACCTCCGTCACTTCTATCTTCCAACAAACCTTCACATTTTCCTCTCCATCCAACTTCTAAAAATTGATCCTTATTCTGGTTTTCACCCCATCCCAACTCATCCAGTTCCCCCGGGTTCTCTACTTTCTTCAAGGCTGCTCAGGGGAACCATCTAAGGACGGCCTGCTGTGTCCTACATCAGCTTAGAAGTCTGCCTGGTGCCCTGATGTAGTATAGGCTCAGCACTTGCATCTTCAGCATTGTTTTCCAAGAGCACTTTTCCATCTCAATTGCCTTTGCTAGTTTCCTTACATGCCCTGAAAATACCTTCTGTTCAGCCACAGGGACTCCATACTTCCATGCCTGTTGGGTTACTCATGCCGTTTTGCTTTGGTGTGAGCACCTCAACTTGGACAATTCTGTCCTATTTCTTGACCTAGTTCACTCTTACCCATGCCAGTGTCAACCCCGAGAAGTATTCTAAGACCCTTCCAACCCATCTCCTCAACCATGAAATGAGGGGTCCTTCCTCAGCTTCTTCACCGTGTATGCCCACCAGGCTCTGCAAACTCACTCCTCCATTGAGAAAAGGGGCACCGTGTCTTTCATCTCTGTCTTGACAGTGCCTACCTGCTAGGTTCTTCATTCAAAGGTTTCCTAACATGAACACGGAGTCATTATGCTATGTGTGGGTGTCAGGTCAGATTCTCACAAAGGAGAGACTCTCCTAATAAGCTGAGGGTTCGTTTCTTTCCTTTGGCATGTCCAGAGTGAATCCTTGATACTGCAGTTCTTTCAGTGAGTCACTTGTCTGTCCCAATATACAACAATCAAGATGAAGTTCTGAGAAGTATATAAGGGATCAGAGACTGATTTTAGCCTTCGAATGTCAAGATCCTACTGATTTTCTCCTGTCCAAAGTCAAGCAGAGTCTCTACAGAGTAGTCCCTCAATGGATCGCCAGTTGGGAAGCACACATATCTGTTGCTTCCAGCAAGTTCCTTTGGTGAGTTCCCACAATACAATAACCTCAATAACTCACTTAAAGAAGGCCCAGTAGCAGAGCTTTTATTATACCATATTTTTAAGAGGACAGTCTAATATCTCCCCTCAGTAGAGCTACCCGCTTTTTTGCATCCTGGAAAATTAAGGTGCTGTGCTGTGTTGAAGTTCCCTGTTTTCTTCATTCACTTGACAAATGTGTTTGAGTCACACGGTGTCTGGGCCATAGACATGTGTTGCTCAGCACATATTTGCATATGCAGGTCTGTAATTCAGGAGTCATGTCTGAACTGAAAGACAGAAAACTGGGGAAACTGTAGGTGGGGGACGGTCACCAGCAGAGAAATGATGGCAGAACCCATGGAAAGAGATGCACCTCAGTCACAAATCTGAACTAAGATTCTTTCCTGTGAGCTAAAAATATCTTCTTTTCTGAAAGAGTTGTTCACATTCAATCCATTCCTAAATTGGTGGGTCTTTCTGACTTCATGTGTTTCCTTTTTATTATAGTCTAAAGTCCATTTTTCTCCTTAGGGTATATCTTTCTTATTTTCTTACTCCTCTTAACATGGTACAGTGCTTCAAGGAGATAACATGTGCACAAGATGGCAAAGTGCAGCGCACTGTTCAAAATACTGCTGCCACCAAGACACTGCCATCACCTCTGTCACCTCCACCATCAACACCTCCATCGCCTCCACCATCACCACTTCCATCACTGTCATCATACCCATCACTATCACCTCCAGCATTGCCACCACTGCTTCCATCGTTACCACTTCCATCACCTCCCTTTGCATCACCTCTATCAACATCAACGTCAACCTCTATCTCCTCCATCGCCAAGCAGCTCTTGCTCTGCTTTCCATTTCTATCAGGAGCTGTGAAAACATTATGTTTTGCGGCCACCAGAGGGAGGCAGCAGCAACAGCCATGACTTGATATCTACTGGGGATCAATGTACTTTTCCTCTCAAGCAGAACTTGCTAATGTCTTGCTTGGAAGAAAGAAGATTTTTATCTTTCTCTATTTCAGAATAGTTGAATATTCACTTTGAATTGGGGGGAAGATTTTTGATACATAAGAGAATTGTGTTGGAATTATAGTTACCATATGACTAAAACATTCCTGTTAGTAGTTTTTGACCCTCAGCGTTCCCCAGAAAATGAAAAAGAATCATTTCACTGTCTCGTGAAAGGCGGCAGGACTCTATCCGAGATGCCATGTGTCCTGACTCCAGATGCATGTCCTTCTGCCAAGCTGCCCCTGCTAGACAGGCTGACTATATTTCCTTGAGACAAAAATGGAACATTGGGATGGCAAAAATGGGATGGAGTTATGTGATAGTGACTAAGGGGAGGAGAGGAAGCAGAGCAATCTGAGCAGGAGCAGAGCAGCTGTACAGACCAGAAACAAGTAAGTCCTATGTGATGTCGATCAGTAATCACATAGCAATGATGTGTGGAGCAGCAGGACTTCATACAAATGGTCAGGGCGGGTGCAAGGAATTTTAGCACCTTAAGGAAAAAAACCAAATTTGGTGACCCTTAAGCCTCACTCTATATGTCCTGCCTAAAACATATGCCACTTTAACCATCTCAGTGCCAGAAATGCTCAATAACCCCCACAGTGCCAGATAACCCCCATAGTACTTATTTGCAACTTGATCACGCTGCAGTGTTCTGCTCCCTTTGAAGAAACAGGTGCCCTGGGGGTCTGAGGGGGTGGATTCTATTCCGGCTCCTGTTTCCTCACAGCAGGTGAGGACAGCAGTAGTGGTCATGGCCTGTTGCAATCAGTATTGGCAAGGACTGTCTTTATTGAGGGGCAAAAAGGGCAGTTGTTTTTGGGACCCCTCAACAGACTGGGCATAGGGCGATTCAACTGGCCCTTTTGCCCTGCATTAAAGATGGTCCTTGTTTATTAAAAATGGGACAAAATTGACACATAATCAAATGATGAGACTATTGGGAAATATGAAAAAGAACTGGTACTGTCGCATTTAAGACAGTATTTATGGCCAGCCTACTCTAGACCAGGATGCAGGGCAGTGGTGACGCCTAGCTGCAGGACCAAGGTGCCATGACCCATGTTGGCAGGGCTCTGCAGAGCATCTGGCGTGTGGCCTGGCATTGCGACGCGCTTACCCAGGGAGACAAGGCCCACACTCAGCGTCATTCTCCATGTCCCCCGGCGTCAGCACAGTGGCCCTGAAGAAACCTTCACAGTCTTTGTGGCGCCTGCATATCTGGTAGCCTCCTTTAGAAAATTTCTCTGCCGGGCAGGGCACGCAGCCATAATCTTCATCTTTGGTGCCGTAGCCACAGGACTGACCAGGAAGAGAACAGGGGACAGTGAGTACAGGGGCCAAGGCCAGATCTGACCTTGGTGCACTGTGCACAGTGAGAACACTGGCCACACCACGTTCCTGCGTACACGGGCACACTGGGCACGCGGAACACAGGGGTGGACTGGACACGCTGGGGATGCCGGATACAACTGGAAAAACTGGCACATGTACCCCTGGACACACTGGGCACATCAGATGCACCGGGCACATGGACGCACTGGGCACACTTTCCCCAATGCGCCCATGTTTCCTCTCCTGAAAGTTCCTGGACAAATCCCTCCAGCTGCAGGAGTGGTCTGTCCATGGTGTGGCCCCTGGTGTCTGACTCTTCTCAGCTGTCTGAGCACCCCAAACACTAGGGCATGGATGTTTTTCCTGGTACTGAACACAGCACACACGCTTGGCTGTTCTTGAAGGGGAAGAGGGCCACTGCTGTCAGGGAGAACACTACTGCTGGAGAGCCCTCTGCTGGACTCTGTCAGATGCGAGACCCTCACTGAGGGCGGAGCAGGGAGGAGCGAGCGCACCTTCCTGTGTGCTTCTCCCCGCGTGACACGTGAGGGAGCCTGCTGTGTGCACAGCACATGCTCACTTATGTCACAGTTAGCTAAGATGCGTGCAGTTCCTGGAGACATAATGCGACAGCACTTGCTAGGCTGCAGCCCGGTGTGAACGTGACTTCTGTGTGCACAAATCACTCGTGTGGCTGCTTTATTGCAGGGCCCGGACCCGAACTTGCTGCCTGTCCAGGAGTGCCTGTACTTGTCCTCCAAACAGACTACAGAGAGCTCTGGGGACACCTGGTCAGCATTTCCCTCTCGCGGCCAGCACGGTTCTCGTGCTCACTGCAGCTCAAAACTTCCCTTCCTGAGTCTAGAAATGGCAGGTGTCTGGGGACTTAGCTTGGGGACCACCGGTAGAGCAGCACCAGGTAGGGGAAGACACCTCATGGGCAGGGACAGCCCAGCGGTGGGCCTTACCAGGTAGGGCTCCTCGCCCGGCCCACACTGGGGACACTCATGGCACAGCCCCGTGGTCTGGTTGTAGTACTCGTTCTCCCCGCAGTTGGAGTACTCTGCCCTCGCCGAGCACATCAGAGACACCTGCCACAAGAGAGGGGTGGTTCGGCTTCCCTCGCTCCTTGGACAATCACACTCGGGGTGGATCAGCATCCCAGGTTGTTGAAGAAGGCGCCAGGTGCCCAATGCCCAGTAACTTCAGCCAACAAGCTGGTACCTGCCGTGTCCGCCAGCGCCACATGCCTGCCCCTCAGCCCAGTGTCAACACCTCCCTCCCTTCTCTGGGCCTGATCCAAAGTTTCTTCACCTGGGACATCTCTTCCCCTTCTTTCCAAAACTGTGAGGAGGTAGCCATTCCTCTGGGCCCCTGGGACAGTCACCTCCTCTGAGCCTGGTCTTTCTCCATGGGGTGGCCCACAGGTGTATCACACAGGCACAAGGGTGTGCATTTCGCAAACAAGCCTGAGATGTTCCACCCAGGAAACCCTGCAAAGTGAGAGTCCCCCAGAGAAGTCCAACCAGAAACCCGAGTGCTGTTCAGGGCTGCTCAGGCATAACCTCCGAAGAACCCAGTGGAGGAGGTGCCATGGCCATCATTTCCACTTTACAGCCGTGAAGACTGAGGCTTAAGAGGCCACCCAAGGCAGCAAGACTAGAGAAGGCCACAGCCTGCATGGACTGTGCCCGGGAGCCCCTCAGGACCATACATAGTTCCGCCCACTTACCACCAGGACTGGGAGCCAGGGCGTCCGGCCGCAGTCCCCCATGTGAGCCATCTTCTCTCGAGGGTTCTCCTGAAACACACAGTCCATCAGCTGCAGCAACAACTGCTGGCCTGAGGCTACATCGCATCCACTGGGTGTGCCTGACCTCCAGGCAACAGTGGGACAAATTAACCCAGAGGAAAAGCCATATTGGCAGCTTAGCCCCAGGTTGCCGGAGCTCCCCCATCACACCCAAGTCTGGGGAGGAGTTCCAGGGAGAGGACAGTATATGCCGTTACACCCCAGGGTAATGACCTGTGTGCTCAGAGTCTGAGGAACCTGGCACAGTACCCCAGAGATGATTCCAGGAATCACTCTGGCTATTCCATCCCTCCCCCATCCCTCTCGCCAGTCCCTCTGTGAGGTTCTTCCTGCTCTGCTAAGAATGGGCCATCCTTCATCAAAGTAGTTGAGAGAGTGTATGAGTCCAACCACTTAATTTACAGCTGAGACAAATGAAGACTAGAAAGGTTAGTGACTTCCCAAGGTCACACAGTTACTTCGTGGATGAAGTGACTATCATTCAGACATCTGGATGCTTTTCACCAATTACTAAATTAATGCATTGCTTTGAAGGAGGAGGCGCTGTTTTTCACTTCTCCACTTTCAGCATGTAAGACCTGTGCTTCCAACTGAAAGCAATTTTGCCTGGGAGTCTGGCTGTGTGAAGATAGATGCTCCTGAGTGTTTGTGTTCCCCAACTGCCAGCTCTGGGGCACTGTTGCTGAGCTTTGACGCTGGGGTGGGGTGGAATTTTTGACAAAACATCACATCCTCTCTAATGACTGGGTTGTATGAAGAATCTTCCAGAATCAAGCACTGACTTGGACCAGAAATCAAACTGGGTCCAGGAAAGCCCCACCAAGATCTCTTGCCCTCTGAATCCTCTCACTGTTAGTGAGCCATTGTTGGTCATGGAATCAGGGATTCCACACACAAAAACCTGTGCAGGGTTGCTCAAAGCAGGAGACCCAATCATTGAGAAATCCATTCTTTTTTTTAGGAGAAAAGCCCTGAAACTGTCTTTAGAATATCCCAAAGGCATTAAGGAGGGAAGCAGTGAAAAGATTACTAATTGGAAAAGAAGACATTAAGTGGAGAAAGAAGGAGGGCTGTGTATAAATCGGGAATCAGGAAGGCCATGGGCCTTCATGGGGTGGCCTTGGTGGGCTACTGAGGAAAAGAAAAACTTCATGAGTGCACAGATATATCTTTTTCTACATCCCAGGGACTTAGCAGAGCCTGAAGAGAGATGTTCATTTATCATTACAAGAAGCGAAAAAGCTAATGGGACACCAGCTCCGTGGGACATGGTGGGGGCTCATCACAAAGAGATCACGGAAGAGCAGCTCATGTGAATCTGCAAAACCTTCTAGGGCATATCCCACCTTATCTGTGGTTTCACTTTTCACAGGATCAGTTACCCACAGTCCACTGTGGTCTGAAAATAGTCAGCATTATGTATGAAAGTATTTGAGTATAACCATGTTATAACTTTTATTATAGTTCATTGTTACAATTGTTTTTTTGCATATAATCGTTGCTAATCTCTTACTGTGCCTCATGTATAAATTAAACTTTGTTGGTGTGCCCTCATGGCTTTGTGGTTAAGTCAGCTGAGTACAGTCCACATACATCCCAGGGTCCCATGTTCACAACCGCGGGCTGGGACAACAACCAAGATGAACAACTGAAAAAAAAAGTGTTTCTTTCTCCTCTTTCTTCCTGCTTGCCTCTGAACACCTTCATTCCTGCCTGTACCTTTCCTTTAAAAACATTTTTTAAACTTTATCATAGATATGTATATATATATATAGGAAAAACATAGTATATCTAGGGTTCGGTTTCAGGCATCCACTGGGGGTCTTGGTATGAGTGCCCTGAGGATGAGTAGGGAACCACCGAAGGTCTCAAGTAACATCCAGTAAATTTTAACACAGTTTTTGGCAGGGAGAGAAGAGGGTGCGTAAGGATTGAGGAGAGTCGCAGGGAGCATTCCCTTTTCTATTGTCTGCAGGACTTAGAAGAGGAATTAGGCCCTCTTTGATGAGGAAAAAGGCCATCAAGACATTTGGATTTAGGAAGAAGCAAACACAGGACAGCTCTGAGAGCAGCTTGGGGGAAGTGCATCCAGAGGGTGACCCGAGTGGGAAGGCCCCACTGAAGACACTGGGGGATGCAGGCGAGGGCCTGGGACCCAGATCTTTCTGCATCTTTTCTTGGAGTAGTTATGAAGAGATAGGGGTGAGTGGCATCAGGAGGCCTGTGGGAAAGAGTTCAGTTTCCAGACTCTCTCTTGATGAGATACAAAAGCTGTCTTTCTCCACTTCCTAGCTCACTGCCTTACGGTCGGGACTTCTTTTATGTTTCAGCAACATACATGGCCTAAGTCAAGATGAAAGCACCCAGCCACCCCAGCCATGAACTCCTGGGAGTTTTTCTTCTAGCAATGAAGCAAGCTGGGGCAGGCTGGGCCAGGAGGTGTGCTGACCCCACAGCCTCACCAGGTAGGGAGGGCAAGGTGTGAACCTGGCGGAAGGAGCACAGGGCCAGCTCCCTCCTGGCCAGTCGGGCCTTCACTTCAGGACGCAGGTGGCAGAGAGGGTTTCTACTGCAAAACCTGCAGACAGGACTGGAGTCTCTCAAAGGACAGCCTCAGGCTGGAGGCCTTCCAAGAATAATACTAAGGGTTTCTCAATTAATTGGCTTCTAATTATAGCGCGCCTGGGAGGGCTTCCCTGTAAACCCTGAGAGGGCTGGGCAGCCGTACCTTAGAGTCAATCAGGGGCCTTTACTGAAAGGCTCCTGAAAAAAATGTTCCCAGGCAAAAACAAGGAGACAGAAAGGAAAACCAAATACACAGAGCTAAACAAAAAGTCTGTTACTTTGATGAGTATGTTTCCATTATTATTACAATTCTCTAGGAAGGGAGGTGGGGTTGGGAGGGAGATGGCAGGCGGCCCTGGGAGAGGGTTCACTTCTGAGGTCTGCCCTGCTCCTGTGGGCACAGTGCTGCCTGGAGCCTGTTCCTGTGCTGCGGGAGAAGCTGCCCCCAGTGGTAAGCTCCTGGGCCAGGCCCTGTGTCAGGCAGCGCCCCACCTGACCAGCTGTCAGAGGTGTCAGTAGAAGGAGTGGCTGGAGTGACAGTGATGGAGAAATGAGACGGTGGCATCAAAATGCCTCTTCCCATCAGCCAATACTGTGGCATTGACCTTATGTCCAGGGCTCTGCAGACTGTGGCCTGCGGGTAAAGGCAGCCATTGGCCTTGTCCTGCAAACACTTTCCTCCAGCACAGCCACACCTCTTGTGCCCGAGGGAGCTTTCATGACACCATGGCCTGGAACTGGGTCATCCTGGAATAGATTTCTAGAAAGCTCTGTTGCGCTGTCCCAGTTCACTACTTCTCCTCCCACAGCCTGACCCCTCTACCTTCTTGCTGGTCCTTCCTCAGCACTATTTCCACAAAGAATAACAATACATCAGTGAAAACAGTGGCTCATAGCCCAGCGTGCTAAGCCTCAGCCCAGCTTCCTTTACAGGAAGTCTGTAGGGGTGGGGGTGGCGGGCAAGAGGGAAACCAGGGTCCACGGGGAGACGAATGCTGCGGGAATTATTGGTGTGTTTTGTTTCTGTGCCCTCCGTCAGCAGACCCACACTCATTGCTGATCAACAGAGGAAAAGTGCGGTGATTAAAAGCAAGGAAGGAAGGAAACACATCTTGGGCAGGTCAGGCAATCTCTCAGGGCCTCAGTTTCCATATCCAAAATGTGGGCATGAGAAGAATGCTTGCTTCCTATGGGGGAGGCAGGCTTGTCTCGAACTTGAATTGGTCTCTCCCGCTGTTAACTCCAGCCTGGTCATTTCTGGCACAAGATTTCCCTATAATGTCCTCCCTTTATGCCAATGCCAGGCAGTGAGCTCTGGAGACCTGAGCTGGGGAGCACGCTGTGGAACGCTGTGGACACCCTACAGATCTGCCTGTGGAATGCACTCATCAAATCCTCACCACCATGCAGAAGCCAAGACGCAGAGAGGCTGTGCCACTTCCCCAAGGCTGCACAGCAGTGGGGCAGAGCCAGGATCTGAACCCCAGTTTGGTCCCAGAGCTTGCCCCCTGGGTTTAAGCAAGTGAGTTACAGGCCTCCTGGGACGACTCTTGGGGTGCCTCACTCTCAGAGGTCATCACTGCTGCCTCTGGGTGTGCTGCACTGCTATAGGAGGGCCAGCCGGGTCACCATGTCCTTCGGGTCAGCGGCAGAGTCCTGGGAGGCATGACACTCCTGATCCAATTGGGCCACCGCCAGGGTCCATCTAACTGCACTGAGCATGTGGAAAGATGTGTCTTCTCTCCAAAGGCTGCTCTGATTGGGAGGGCAAGTTTAAGCCACAGGGCCACAGCGGGGTACCAGCTTTCTGAATCTGTGGGAAGGGGCTGTGGGAAGCCCTTGGAGGTGGAGGGCTTCAGAGTCACCTTTCCAAACACATAGATGTGGGCGTGAGGGGGTGTCTTCGGCCCCTGCCCCTCTTGGATGCTCAGAAGGGCCAACTGCTCCTGCTGTCCTCATCTGTAGTTAGTGGGGGCAGAGGCCCCACAGGCCAGTCGGGGAGCACAGTGTGGCCTCAGGGTGGCCCACATCACAGGGCAGGAGACGGAGAGGTCTGTGACCAGCTCAGCCTGGGCCTCAGTGCCTGCTCTGTGTTCTGGGGAGGCCCACCCCGCACCCTGCCCCATCCCACAGCAGTGTGCGTGGGGGGCTACTGGAGCCCCCTCCCACCGGCCCATAGCAACAGGATCCCTGGCTCTCTGGACTCCCCAGAAGGACTTCATTTCCCATCAACAAAGGCTCATTCCCAGCAGCCACAAGTCATTATCAGAGTAACTGAAAACACTTCCATTGAAGTGATTTATGGCTCCCACCAGGCTCCCCTATTCTCTGTTGGATCCTGCTAATTATTGCTAGACTGTGAAGAGGTGAACTCATGCTCTTTCACTTCTGTTTTAGTCAAATCTGTTTCATGGAAACAGTTCTATAGCTGAGGTGTGAGTTCTCCTCACGGGTGCAGGTAGGGCCTCACATTGGAAGTGCCTAGTGAATTTTAAATGAGAGCCCCCATATCCACTTTGTGTGGGGCCCTGTAAGTTCAACAGCCTCTCTGACTGAGCCTTGCTGATTCACCTTGGGCCCTGCCTGGGAAGGGCTCTCCCAGGACAGCGTGCTCAGGGCTCCGACCAGTGGGGCCTCTGCTTCTGGAGTGCCAGAGGGACAGAGGATGGGATTGACAAGGTATTTGCACTGGGTACCTTAGGGCTTTAAACAACATTACATCTGGGTTTGAAAGGACTAGTCTCCATTCTTACCGCTGCCCTGAGAAACTTCCCTTCAGAACTCAGGCGAAGATTTCAGGGGTATGATGAAGCTGGCTTCCATTAACGTGTCAGTGCATGTGGGCAGTGTCCACGCATTCTCTCAGGCTCTATTTTTATTAAAAGACTACATGTATATGTGTGTATGTGTATTTATATATATATAAATACACATACACACACGTGTGTGTCTGTGATTTTTTTTGGTTGGAGGCTTTTTGCTCAGGCACTGCTGTCTGCCCCACCAGCTGACTCTGACAATCTGGGACTCAGCATTTGCTCCTGTGTCAACCTATTGTCTTACCTCACACGAGGCGGTTATGGGCTTTCATCACAAGATGTTTGATACCTGGTGTGTTCTAAGAACCAACAGAACTCAGGGTTGATGGGTTTTCAGGTAAAAGCAGGAGGAGCTACTTGGGCAGATGAGGGAGAGGCAGGGGACTGGCAGGGGTGGGGTGGGTGAGGGAAGGGTGCTGGGAAGGCCCGGGTGCTGGCTGTGGAACACCAAGTGGGGAGGGCCTGGAGAACCCATCAGGCTACTACCTCTTAGAAGGGACCTTCCCAAAAGACACTGAGAGAATGTTCACTGTGAGTGGAAAGTTTAAAATGAGAGTGTCCGAGTTTCATTTGTTGGTTTAATTGAAACAATACCTAGAGAACAGATATTCTTGTGCACATAGAATAGATATAATTCAGGAAACACTTATTTATATTTGACTGCTTAGCTTTCCTACTAGTACAAATGGGTATGTCAGGCTATTTTGAAATCTACAGGGATTATTAGCAATTCAGGAAGAGTCCAGAGGCAGCAGAAAGCACAAAAAACCCATATTGGGGACATTTCTGGTCACAGCCCATCCTCCTGTGTGACAGTCTTCCTGCTGTCTCTGTTTCCCTACATAGGAGACAGGGGCAAAGGCAATTGTTTCGGCCCACATACATTCCCTAAAAGCAAACTGTTCTTTGTCAGCCGAGGTTTGGGCTTCTCAGAACACTAACTAGATTATTAAGCAGGTGCTACGTGTTTGTGTGGTCAGAGAACGGGGGCTGGAGTCCAACCTGGGGATGCCCTCTCCACCTTATGAGCAGAATGCTGCGTTCGGGTACTACTGTGGTTGTGGAGTCTTGCTCGTGAAAACAATGAGACCAGCAAGTTTCCACCCAGAAGGCCAGGGGTGTTTACAGCTTTCTATTTCATCATTAGCCTCAGTGCTGAAAGATCTTCTAGAAGTGAGGAGTCCAGTGAAACTTAAAAAAAAAAATCCCCATTTTATTGTCTTATCAAATTTGAGGGAAAGCACTTTTCAGGGTGGAATCAACTAAACTAAAATGCATTGATTTAAATTACAAAATGCAAACTTTTCTAGGACTCTTATGTAAACATATAAACATGAAATTTTGTGGTGGCACTCTCTAGCACTTTAAATGCATGCCACACATCTTTTCATTTTTCTATCTATTTCATCCACCAACTATCCACTATCTTCCATCCATCCACCAACCATCCGCCCATCCATCTTTTTACCATCCATCCAGTCAGCCAGCCAGCCAGTCATATATCATTTCTCCTTCCACTAATCCAACATTCACCTACACATCTGTTCACCATCTGTCCATCCACCATCCATCCATCCATCCTTTAGTCTATATACCTATTTGTCCATCGATGTCCATCTTTGCTCTTTCTATCCATCTATACTCTGTGCACCCCAGAACGCTCACACTGTGTTGTGGAGGTGAGGCCTGCTGCAGGAACACATCTCAACCATACCGATTCTGCCTGACAGCCAAACTCAACAGCACGTAGTACACAGTGTAAGACACACTACTAGAATCCCAAACCATGTCAGCCAGGTAAAACCATTCATTTGATGGTGAAGATATTCTTTAAGTACAGGAAGTTGAAGGAGAGAAACCTTTCATTGGCACTGGAATCAATAAAGTGAACTTAACAACAAAGCTGATAAGCAATGAAGAAGGGTCTAAGCATGATTGCTATCATCATTTGCCCCAAAGGACCCTCAAAGGGTTTGTTTTTGTGGGCAATGGAGATGCCTTTCGCAGGGGCCTCCTGAGATGGCTGTCTGAAATACAGATGAGGAGGCAAGGAGCATACAACTCTTCAAGGCTGGAGATCCCAATACCCCCAGATCAGCTCTACCCCATGGCCTTTTCATCTGGGGTCCCGGAGCCTCAGACAGAACAGAAGGTGGTTGTGCAGCTCTGCATCCTGGCAGCGAGCTCCCTTCTGAAGATGCGTGAACTACACGCATCGGACCCGTGTGTGCGCAGTCAAGTGGGAATGTTCAAATGATTAAAGACAGCTTCTCAGAGCTGCGTGTCGCCTAAGAACCTGTGGTTTAGTTCTCCGGCTCATGATGCATATTTTTATTGCTAAGGCTTTACTGTGGTGTGTTTAACTCACAGTAAAGTCTACACATTTCCACTGTGCAGGTTGGTGACTGTGACGTGTAACCTCAATCCCCTCATGACACAAGATTCCCATTTCTTCTAGGTCTTCTTTGTCATCACTCTGCCTTGCTGAGCCAGGTCTGATCACAACAGACCAGTTTTGCCTGCTCTCGCTCTCCTGTGAATGGACCACACAGCTCAGGTGCTGTGTGTCTGTCTACCTTCCATGAAACATCACACCCCTGTGCTACGAGGGTAGCTTGTTCCTTTGTACTGATGAATGGTATTCACGTATTAGTACACGATGTACTACCCATTCGATTTCTTTTTGCTAAAATTACATTAAAAATGGTTTTGGGTTGTTTCCTGGATGGGAGGCAGTCCTGACCCTGCCTTGATGTAGGTGACACAGTTGTCAGGCAGGTTCTATCAAGGGCTGCTCCCTTGCTGTCGTCTGACTCTGCTCTAGACACCAGAATGGTAGGTATGGTGGCAGTCTCCTTCACATCTGGTCACCAGAGTAATCAGCAAGGCCCTGCCTGGCCACCTGCATGCAGTTTCCAGACTGTTCCCATGGACTGTTCCCTTGTAGGACTCTCCTGCCTCAGTCTACTACCCCACTGGCATTTGCCGTGGAGACTCTACACACACGTTCCAAGAATCCACAAATGCAACACACAGACCCTTAACAAACCGGCTGCGAGTGTGACCAAAAGAGAAGGGTTGAAAAAAAGAGAAATGGTAGTATCTGCCCATCCCCAGGGGATGCTTTTCCAAAAGTGACCTCAGAAAGAAGGTCAGTATATTAGAAACAGCCTGTTCACCATTATAGATAATCACCCTAACAAAGTTCAGTCTGAAGGTATTTTCACGCTTTCATGCAGAATTGGCTCAGGGAGGAAGCAAGCCAGTGTGCGTGGCCCTCACTTTTGAGGTTGCCGTGGTCCTGGAGCCCAAGACCAGGCCTCGTCCACTGCATGAGTATGTCTAGGAGACAAAGGAGCAGGGTTGGAGGACACACATGGGTGTATCAGGCGGCTGCTGCCATGAGTTACCTCCCAGGTAGGGAGCAGCCTCTGATTTGTCCTAATCCGATGGGCACCTGTGAGTGCTACAGGAAATGTCACTGGATTTCTTCAGGCATCTGTGTTTGGGAAGTGGAGGCCTCAGGTGTGCTTGCTGGGTCAGGTGCCGCATCTCTCGTCTCACTGAGAGTATTTAGGGAGGGCTGCACTACCGTGTTGGCATACCCATGCACACATTCATGATTAAAACTCTGAGTATTACGAAGTTGGTAGTTGGTAGTATCTATTTAACATGCTCAGCCAGTGGAGGCTCAGAGAGGTGGAGTGACTTCCCTGAGATCACACAGAGGGGAGAGCTGGGACATAAGCCCAGACCACCATTCTACCAGTTCTGGGAAGCAGAGGGGCCCAGAAACCACCAAGGGACTGGAGCTGGCTGGGAGTGGAGCAGGCAAGAGGACCAAGTGGAAAAGAAGGCCAGTTAGTACAATAGAAATTTGTTCCATCTCACCTCTGTGGGCCTGACAGAAAGCTGGACCACTCCTCACACTGCCAGGTGAGACTCAGGTGGCTGTGGGTGGCCATCCCTCACCTGGCCGCCTCCTCGAGTGGCCTCCATCTTGCCTCCCACTGAAGACTTCCAGGGCCCTTTGGTTCCCGAATATCCCTGTTATGTGCCCCCCTCCTTTCAGCATGGTGCCAGCTCCTGGCACACCTTGGCAGTTTGGACTCCCATGAAGAGTTCATGCCCCAGAACTTGGAGAGGCGGGGCACCAAGAAAACATAACAGCAACAAAGACATCCTCACGTGCTGAGTCTTTTAAGTTTGAGTGGCTATGGCTTTTGTTTGTTTGTTTGTTTGGGAACATGGGCTGTCTCCCTGCTCCTAATCCCCAGCGTAGACAGTCCTCTCCGCCCCCGTCGCACTGACCTGGAAATACCCCAGTGCAGATGGCGGTTCATTAGGCAGGTGACCCGGATGGTGCAGGCTATAAATAACCATTAAATGTCCCTTCCCGAGAGGCCCTCTCCCTCCCTGGAATTCGAGTCTCAGCATGAAGCAAGTAACTTGTAAATTTGGAGCTTCTTGTCAAAAGCAAGGTCTTGTTCTACCGGTTTGAAAGAGGATTTGTATTTTTGTTGTTTTTTCATGTTCTCTTTTCAAGCACAGTAACAAGGCAAGTTTAGAAAAGGTCCCTTGTAAGCTCAGAAGGACCCCGAGAGGAACCTGCTCTCATGAATTGTCAGAGAACAAGGGAGTTTATAAACCTCAATGCCTGGGGGTCACAGGGCTGAGATGGAAACCTCTTCTTGTGGCTTAATTTGCTCTTCCTTTGGGTAAATCATACGTTATAGTGCAATGACCCTAGACTTCTTCTCTTACTCCAGGTCTTTCTTTAAGAATACAGAGCTGAAATCACTGCTGAAGTCCTGAATGTCCTTTTTTGAAATAAACAAAGCAGTGGTGTTGCCCTAGCCAGACAGGTGGGGGCTCATATGAATGATGCAGGGCCAATGTAAGATTTGCCTGAGGTCTGGCAGGGCTGGTTTCCCGCTCACCCCAGTTCTGAGCTAAGTTTGCAGAGCAGAGACCCTGCGTGTTTTCCTGGGCTGCTTTGTGGAGTAGGTTGGTTCCTGTCTCTGTCTGGGGTGCTGGCATCTGCTCTCCAGGGTGGGGCGACAGCCCCCTTACTTCATGGCTCACAGATGGATGCTCCAGACTGGGCCAACGACGGGGAGTGCCGGCAGTGTCCTTCACAGAGCACATGTTTCCTAATCTTCACAATGGCTCTGTGACGACCAGCAACTCCCTGAGATTGGTGGTCTTGGGTGAGCCCCTTCGGCTCACTGTGCCTTGGTCAAGCATGGGACTCAGGGCTCCCTGCCTGAGAGGGTGGGAAAAGACGAATTTGATTGTGGTTACTTGGGAATGTACACACACAATTACTGTCAAACCAGGTGGTAACCCACACTCTTGGTTGGCAAGAAGAGCATTTTCTTTGAGAAAATTTAGAATAGTCTGACTGCGGCACAGGTTGTTGGCCAGGGAATCATACAGTTGCATTTAGACTGAGGTGGAGGGCATTCTAACCACCAGTGAAGCAGGGGCTCATGGATTGAGGATGGACTCCTTTAAAAGCAAACTGTCCCCACGCTGGAAACACTTTCACAGAGACATGCTGTGCCAAGCACTGGGACAGGAGGGGCACAGCCAGCAGCCCTCTGGGGTGCTGGCTAGGCAGGCACTGGGTCACTCTGCACAGCCTGGAGGGAGGAGGTGCTGCTCATGTCACCCCTGCTCAGAGCAGGGAAAGGTGCCCTCACTGGAGTGGGACCTCCTGAGGGCACAGGCACAGAAGAGAGGCTGAGCGGACATCTGAGTACAGAGGTCAAGCTCTCAACCTCTAGTCTAGAGACACAGTCCCCATCCTCAAGGAGCTGATGTAAGCAGAGGGAATGGCATCTTCACTTAGTCACAGTTCTGATGTTTCCCCTGGGAGAAAGAGATGAGGTCCATGATTGCCATGTTCTATCAACTGGGTGATTTTAGAAAACTGCACCTGCTTTCTGGCTTGCATCAGCACAATTGGGAGCTTTCTGACCTGGGGCTTCCCTAGGGAGCTGTAGCACAGTGCTCCTGGTGATGAGGCAGCCTGAACCTCTGTGCCCTGGGAACCGACCCTGGTGGGGAACAAATGGCGGTATGGCCAACAGTCCAACAAGGGCGGCGCGTGAAGTTGAGTCCTCCTCTCTGGTGTTCCTTGATGTTCTCTTGCTCAAATAAAAGGCTCTGTGTATCCCAGGGGTCTGTGAGAAATGCCGTGCCAATGAATCCAAGTTCCTGATGTTTAAAGACACCGTTTATTAGGTGTTTCATTATGCATTTTACTACCCCAGCCATTTGAGTGCCACTTAGTCCCATGCCAAGGACCTAAGATATTGCCAAGGTATTTGGAACTAGAGTATGCTGGTATTAAATTTAAAAAAATACATTTAAAGACTTGAAAACTGTTAATTAAAAGAAATATTAAATTTGTGAAAGAAGAAAATGTCTCTGAGTTTTAAGAGAAACTAATTAGAAGTCTGGTAGAATGGGTGGAAAAAGTTTGGTTTATTTGAACTGCCAGTGTTTTAAATGCCAACTACAGAGAATGCCAGGAAAAAAGACTGGCAGTGGTTTAAAAAAAAATAATTCACTTTAAAAAATTGAGATATTTTTATTTTAAGATGCTATTGATCCCAATGATAAGCAAAATATGGTATATCTTAAGAAGGAAAGGCATATTGATATGGCTGGAACTTGAGGGCATTATGGTAAATGAAATAAGCCAGTTACAAAAAGACAAATTGTGCATGGCTCCACTTATCTACAGTGCCCAGAGTAGGCAAATTCATAGAGACAGAAAGTGGGGAGGGGGCTGCCAGCGAGTGAGGAGAGGGACTGAATTCAGTGAGTGCAGAGTCTATACCGGGGGATGAAAAGTTCTATGCACGGATAGTGGTGAAGAAACCCCACGGTGTGAATGTACTTAGTGCCACTGAGCTATGCAATTAAAAAAGGTTAAAATAATCAATGCTTTTTGATTTTAGAGAAGCACTTTTATTTATTTTTCATTTTAGTTGTCACACTGGTTGTTCCCCCCGCAAGCCCAGAACTCAAAGCCAGGGATATGGAATCCACATCCTTGAGACGCAATTGACCCTAACCAATGCTTCACCAGGGCTGCCAATGTTTTATTGTGCACATTTTACCGTGATAAAAGATGACATAGATCCCGAAGGAACATTGGCTAATGTAACGTGATAAAGAAGTGGTCATTCTATTGCTAAAAACTCAGTTGGTTTGTACTCAAAGCTGGTCAAGAAGGGAAATAGGAGTAAGAATGTACTGAAGACATTAGGATGCCATGTCTGTGGCCCCCACTTCCAGAGCCTGAGAGTAGGTAAAAGCCCACAGTCCAGGCTACAGATGATACTGTGACTTGACATTGTTTCTGACACCAGGAAGCTTTGATGGACTTCAAGCTTGTTTTGCAGAAGTGACTGATCTTAACAGTGAACTAGAACCTCTTGGCTTGAAAGAATCATTGAAGGAACAAGGGTGTTGATGGCAGAATCATTTTTCCCCTGATGAGTTCGAAGATCACAACCAGCAGAGTCTAGTAAAAAGTGACAGCTGCCTTAGACAGTCACAGCCTGAAAAGAGCGCACCTCACTCAGCCAGAGCCAGCCGGTTACCAGATGCCTCACCCTCTACTTCCTCATCCCAAACCCCATAAAAACTGGCTCTGACCCCAGGTCAGGAGACAAATTTGAGAAGCTTTGCCTCCTTTCTTCATGTCAGCTTAAACTTGCACTAAAACCCTTTCCTTTTTCAAAACCCTGTGCTATATTATTGGCTTTATGTGCCTTGGGCAGCAAACCCTTTTCTGGTAACGAACAGTTCAAGAAAGGTTACAAGGTACAGACCCTCCCCACAGCTTGACTTCTTTATGGGATTTTGGATGTTATTTTCTGACTGAATGGGAATGATGGATTTTAGCTAGAGATTCATTTATTTCTTGGCATCATGTCTTCTCAAGCCCACATTCTTCCATGAGGACTTTTCTTTACACTGGCCTTGGGGACCCTCTGGGTTATCCTCTCTCAGAAAACCGTATTTTCTGCTTCACCCTCCACAGTGTGTCCTGTCTAGGACTGGACCTGTCCTACTCTAAGGAGAACTTTCTTGAAAAAACAAATGGGAACCGGAAGAAGTTTTACTGTTTGGGCACCTGGTCGCTACTTTTAAAAAGTCCCATTTTAAATAGTGCTTCTTAGCTAAGTAGTAGAAGAATTTAACTTGGAGATTTGTGCTATTGGCAATGCATGGTTTAAAAGGGAAGAGGATCGAAGCTTTTCACTGTGCTGGGAGAGGACGGGCAGCTGCTTGTCAAAATGTGCTCTCCTTGGCTTGGCCTTGCAATTTTAAGGCAGTGTAACAAAAAATGGGAAGGGCCCTGCCCAAATTCAAACTTGGGTTTTCATTTATGGCAAAAGCAGCTGCAGTTCACTCAGATGATGGGTTCTCGAAAGCAGAGTGGCTAAGTTTCACACAGGTTCTTTGACCAAACAAAAACTTCAGACCCTCAGTACTCATTTTTCCCACGAGTCACTGATTCCCACTCAAGACTCAGATCCTTGGTTTCGTTGGAAGAGCCTGGATAAGCATGGACCCACCCATCTTTGGAAAATTTAAGCCCCTTTGCAGACACAGAGTAAGATTCACAAGAGGCAGAGGGACCAAGGGAAATGCCTAGTGGTGGCAAGTATGTCCTCTGGGGTCAGAGGAGGTCTACTGAGAGGGGGCAATGGAACAGTCCCAGCTGGGGGCTCTGCACAGCAAAGACTACAGCCCAGCCTGGCTGGTCACACCAGCCTGCCAGTCTGTTTCTCTGTGACCACAATGGCCCCTTGGAGGCAGTGCATCCCACACCAGGGGATTTAATGGACCAATAGAAACTTGGCTTATGTCACTATGGCTGGCAGATGGGCTCATTTAATGCCAAGCCTCTGGAAGGGTGGGCACAGAGCAGGGGGGCAGTGTAGCCCAGGAGGCCTTGCCCAGCCAGCTTCATGGGGCAGGTGTGCTGTGAGAGAGGGGAGAACTGTGGATAGAAACTTAAAACGCATGGGTTGGGAAGATTTTCTAGAAGGCGCAGAGGGCATGGATTTGAATATAAGTAGAATAAATTATGGCCTATTATCAGATTCACTTCTTTCTAGGTTCAAGCCCATGGAACGGAGTGAAAGGGAATAGCTGGGTCTGGAGGTTGAGCAGCAGTGGGATAGTGGGACCACAGGAGGGTGGTCAGATGAGACGACTACAGATTCCATAGACCTCTCACTGCTAACTAGTGGTGTCGGCTCATCCTGTCCATCTAGATGACCTCTTTTCCACATTAATGACGATTCCACTAGGCCTGCGGCTCCCAGCCCACATCGCATTTTCTCAGGCCAGTTCTCTCCATCGTTACTGGAAGGCTTTGGGACCAAAGGAATCAGCCACATGGGAGGATCACCAAATGCTTGGTGTCTTTGAGGACACGTTGGCCCCCTCCACCCTTGATGAGATGCTCTTGGAGTGCATTCTAGTTATGAGGAGCTGTGAAGATACACGTTACTCTGGGTGCTCTCTGGTATGCTGAGTTTTGAAATTCTGAGACCTTGAAACTCCTTTCTCCCCTCATGATATGGTCATCTCTTAAGTAAGGCCCCAAATGCATTTAAACACCTGCAGGGAGGGAAGTTCTATGTGACAGACAGGAAGACACATCGGAACAAGGTCTCACACACAGTGGGGCTGGGGATGAACTAATCCCGCTGAATTGTGTATAAAGATAGCCTCCCATACTGACAGCAGGAACATGCCGAGCACTAGACGAGCTTAAAACACTGCTTCCTTGTAGTACTAACTATATAAATATTATAAATATAACTATATTAAGATGCATAGCAAAGAGCATACTAAATATAAACTGAAATTTTTATATATATGATTTTTTTAATGTATTAAAAAGTGAAATTTTAGGGAATGTAAAGGAGTATATTTGCTATGGAAAATAGTATGGAGAGTCCTCAAAAGTTTAAAATATGATCTAACAATTCCATGGCTGGATTTTTCTCCAAAGGAAACAAAACACCTATTCAAATAGATATATGCACCCCCATGTTCATCACAGTGCTATTTACCATAGCCCAGACATAGAAAGAACACAAATGTTGATTGATGGATGAATGGACAAAGAAAATGTGATATGTACACACACACACACACACAAACTCAGGAATATCATTCAATCATAAAAAAGAAGGAAATTCTGTTATTTGTGATAGCATGGATGGGCCTAAGAGGTATTGTGCTAAGTGAGATAAGTCAGGCAGAGAAGAGACAGATAATACATGATCTAACTTATATGTGGAATCTAGAACAAAAAAACCAACCAACTATGAATAATCTAAACTCATAGATACAGATTAGTGGTTGTCAGAAGTAGCGAGTATAAAGTGGGCAAAATAGGTGAAGGGGGTCAGAAGGCACAAACTTACGGTTTTAAGACTAATAAGTCATCCACTGCATGTCATACACAGCATGGAGACTAATTAATAATATACTGTATTGCACATTTGAAAATTGCCAAGAGAATGAATCTTAAAATTTTAATCGCAAGATTAAAAAAGTGTAATTATGTGTGGTGATGGTGTTAACTATTAACGAGACTTATTCTAGTGATCATTTCACAATACATACATATGTAGAATAATTATATTGCATACCTGAAACTAATATAATGTCATATATCAACTATATCTAAAAAGAAACCCCCATAAACAAAGCAAAACCCTTAGAAAAAAAAAGTAGAATTGTTTTGAAGGAAATCATTCTGAACGACACGAAGTTTTAAGTAGTTTTACTACATCTCTTTCATGTACTTTGGTTTCCTTTATTTTTACCAGTGTAAGAAATAGTGAAAGTCTTTACTGGGCACACTCTAGGCCTTCACACACACACACAACATGCATTTGGAATAGTCACTTAATATTAGTAACAGCTGTTTCAGGGTCAAAGAATTGGGACATTTTTCTAACTTTCTTCACTACTTTCTATGTTGCTTGGTTTTTCTAAGAGTACAGATTATTTTGAATAAAAGCAATAAAATAGTTATTCTAAAGGAAGAGTCAATGGCATTGGTGTTCACACACACACACACACACACACACACACACACACACACACACTCACACACAGTGTCAGATGGTTTTGCCTTCTGGTCAGACAGGCAGCTGCTGGGCCAGGCCTGGGCAGTCATGCCGTATGTCCTCCCTGGAGTCCATATTCACTCCATTGAGAGTCGCTTCTCTGCTGCCATCACATTAACTTCATCATGAAAACTATTTTTTTTTTTCTAATACTTGTGATGCGATGCTTTCTCTTGCCTACAAAGAATCATTTGAGATTCGAGGGCTATTTTGGGGCTGTCACGACTAGTTACACCAAACAGAGAACGGACTTGGGTGACATCCACACCCACTCCAGCCCTGAATGCCATCTGGAAAACGAATGTTCTCACTTCTCCCCAAGTTCCAAAGAGTGACTCAGTTGAAATAATGACGTACATAGACTACGATTTATCATGGGTTAGCAGATGTGACTGGAAAATAACCTCAGATAATACATCTCTTCCAAATGAGTACTCTATGAACTCATTGAGGTCAATACCCTCATTTCCTGAGGTTTTTGCAGAAACGAGTGTGTCTGGGAATAGGTGAAGCTTGTCTCTCCGGAGCAGTGGCAGTTGGGTGCAGCAAATGGAATGGTCAGTGACTCAATGGCAGCATGATGGTAGGATGTCTGATCCCAGGAGGCAGTTTCCTAGCTGAGGAGCTGAAAGCAGCACACATACGGAAACCCCCTGTAAGGCAGAGAGGCCCCACCCCTCTTAGATGTGTATTTCTGATGAGCCATAGCCACAAAATGCAGGTGAGTCCAGTCAGGGAGGAAAGTGCAGGCCGTTTATGCTTTCAAGTTCCAATGTAACTATGGAAAGACAAGGCAGAGAGAGTGTTCAACTGCACCAGAGCTCTGAGTCTGCTTCTGATGTGGTAGCTGCCATTTGACATCTCTTTGATTCACCCTGCCACAGGCTGAGTTCTCCAAGAAACATCCTGAATGAGGGAATTAAGTGCAAGATGTTTATCAGGGAAAGTTCTGTGATCAGCACTTGTGGGCTTCAAAAGATGGGTTGCAAAGCAGCTCCCAAAATGCCTGCTTTTTTCTCAGGCTGGTGGCCTTAGAGAGTTGTCCTGGATTGAAGCAAGGAGTCCAAGCCTTTACATCTTCTGTCACCCAAGAATTGGATGTGGGCTGCCCCCAGGAAGAGGCATGACTTTGGCTGAGGCAATCTCCTTCACCCAATGACATTTTCCAAGTGGGAGGACTCAGCTGCATGTCGCCCACATCCCAGCACCTGGGAGGCACACCACTGGCTTCACTGAACCCCCACTTCTTATGTTTGTTTACCAGGCCAATAGTCACCTATGCTTTAGGCATCCTGAAAGGATTCTATGCAATTGGAGTCCTTTCTCAGGGACTCTTATCATGGGGAGGCCTCTCTTTCCTATTCTCTTAGTTCAGTCCTCCTGGAGTTGTGTGTCAAATGATGTCAACATCATCCTCTGCATATGTCTGTGCTAGGGGAATCTAATTCCAATGGCCACTCTACAATTCTGGTACTAGAGCCACTCTAAACTTGGCAGGCGATTGTAAAGAATTAAACTCTCAGTTATTTCTTCTATCTGGGCATCACCATGTCAGAAATCAGACAAAAATTCAACCATAAAGGTCAGGATGTCTTATATGATCATTGTACTGACATGTAATGAACTTGGAGAATTGAAGGAAATTCAATATAATGCACAACTTACTGAAAGGGGGTTAGTCTTACCAGAATTTAAATGCATGTTTGAAATTTCTTATTTCAAATTCTATGTATAATATGATTTATGCTCTTATAAGCACAAAGAGGTAATGTGGTTTAGAGACACTGACCCAGAATGGGGACTTGGGAAAAAGAGTTCAATGAGGGGCTTCCACATTTTCAGCAATAAAATGAAGGTGTTGTACTTGATCCTTCCTAAAATTTATTCCATCTTTACTAGTCCATAATTAGATAATTACATCTATGATACATAGTGAAAGCTCTTGGCAACACTATTATGAGAAAAACATTTAAATTATGGGCCATCTTATTAAATTACAGTTATACCTTGATTAATGCAATAAACATTATTATCCTTCTAGGAGCATTGGGGTAGCAAATGGAATACAAAGAGGAGAAAGACGTAGACTGGCCCTTGGGGCTCTTAGAGTCTGATAGAACTTAAGACAGTAGAGAAAAAAACCTTGAAGGTAGGGCCAAGAATACATTCAAGAGGAAACACAGGCATGTACTTTTTTCTTATCGTGGCTATGGTTTTCAATTGGTTTGGTTTTCGGGAGGAGATTAAAAGAGAAACATTATATTGCTTATTGAGCACACTGAAGAAAGTTTATGGTTAAAGTGTCATTTGATATTATCTTAAGGACCCGTTCCAACAGGGTAGAGAGTTTCAGGTGCGGGTATGATGCACGGAAGGGTTAAGGTGGAGAGGTTATTAATAGATGGTACTTGGGTAGTTTGTTGCTTTGGTGGGAATTGTTGGTTCACATGTGTGGTATTGGAAAATTAGGTTGGAAGGTAGTTTGGCAAATGATCACAAAGGGCCTTCAATCAATATCAGGATTTGGTTTTCATTAAGTAGACAAAATACAAAAAATTAAGTAGACAGTGGGGGTTTTCTAAACAATGGGAAGTCATGATGAAATAAAAATTATTTAAAAATCTTCAGATAATTTCAGTTGATCATAGTTAACTTCACTGTCTCTTCTACAGTCTTCAAAATTTTGTTAAGACCTCTGGCAAATGTTTCATTTCAGATATTATACTTTTTAGTTTTAGAATTTCCTTTTAAAAAAACACTTCCATTTTTCTACTGCAATGTTCTATCTGTTCACTCATTATATTCAACTTCTCCTTTAAATCTTTGAACATATTAATATTAGAGTTCCTAAAGTCTTCTTAAAGATAATTCTAGCATTTGAGTTGTCTTTGGTCTGTGTCTATTGACTACTTTTTTGTTTTGTTTTGTTTTGATTTTGGGTTGTATTTTTCTTTTCCATGTCTCTGAATATTGTTATGATTTGTTGTAAGAATCTACTTTTGGAAGAGAGTTGAGTTTTACATTTGTAGATGTTAAGTTACTGACATTATCTGCTTGCACCTCAATCTTGGTTTTTTTCTTTATTTGAATTGATCTTTGTTTTTTGTCTTCATTCCTATGGCATAATCCTTGTACTTAATGCATGAACTTTTGTGGTCTCAACTCACTAGCTAAAGTGCTCGGTGAGTTTTCTCCACTCTAACTTATGCCAGTACTCCAGAATTTCCCAGTCCTCTGAGAACTTTGAGGTCTGTTCAGCTCTTAGCTCCTCAGCAGCTTCTCTCTGCTGGGTTGTGTTGAATTTTCACCAAGGATCCTTGGAGAACCGTAGGCTAATTTCTGGGTCTCCTTCCTTCTCTCAAAAAATCTAGATATTTTACCAGCCCCAAATTCCCATATCTCTCCTTTAATCTCAGTGAGATGTACTCTCTACTTAGCCTCACCATGGTCTGCCTCCCAGCAGAAGTCTAGGTGGTGAGTATATTTATCTCTTCTTAAGAATCACAGTCCTGTGCTGTCCAATGGCTGAAATAGTTACAGTTGCCTTCTAGAATTGTTTTTGGTGGGTCAGGACACAATAAAATGATTCTTTATGGAGATTAATTTGGTGGAATCTTTACAGGATGACTATAACTGCTCATACACTAGAGGCAGGTATATGAAAATAAAGGCCAAAGGGTAGAGTTATAGCAAGGGAAACAAAAAAGAAGCATTTAGAAAATTCTGGAAGGGGTAAGTTAGAAGAAAATGGTTCTGAGGTTTTGAGTCTTTCCTCTGTTCTTACCACCATTTGTTTGCCCTAGAATCAACTGAAGTGGAACAAAATATTCTTTGAAAATATGCTTTTCTAGGGCACACCCTTTGGCTCAGGTGGCTAAGGCACAGACCATGTAAAGGTCAAGGGTTCGGGACCAGGGGCTGAGGGTAAAGGAAAAAAACAAAACGAAACAAAAACGCGTTTCTACAAATTATGAATGAGACATAAAAGATTGGCAAGGTTCTTACGCTTCTCAGGTTTTCCCTGAAAAACATGATAAAAATTCCAGGGATAGAAAAAGTGAATTTAAGGAGCCCCTCTCTGCCCCCTTCAAGATCTCTCAGGTAAGTTGATGAAGAAAAGTAATATTGTTACTCATCACTTCCACATAAAACCCTTCAGTCATGGCAGCCTGTAGGGCATTTTTTATTCAGAAAAAGGGTCTTGTTTCAGAACCAGCAGGCAGATGGTGGCATGCCAGACAGATGATTACCCATCAATACCTATGATATGTGAGCCGCAGCTCTCTATCTTAATATGTTTACTGTTTGAATGGACCATTAATTAGGAGAATTTCAGACATTCAGAAGCCAAGCTGTCCTTTCTTCCAAGTTTGAAGGCCCTTTTAACTTTGGGTAGGTGTGGCCTCTGCCCCAGCCTGAGGCTACCAGCTCTGAAACTATGCATTGAAAGAGACTCCCTGCCTCGACAAAATTGCAAAACATAGTGCTGACCTTTCATTTTAGTCAGTGTCACTCAAACAGCCTTACCTGGTGTTCTACCAGTTCCCTGAATTCTTGGCTACCCACTTTCCTCTATCTAGCCCTCAGTGATCTTTATTCAGTCAGTTGTCAATGGGAAGATAATTTTATAAATTCATACTAGGTTGTGAGTGACTGGCACATTTCCTGCAGGAGACTCTCACAACTAATTTTAATAATAGCATCATAGGGTATGATTTTAAGTACAGTAACCTGAAGTCAGATTTCCCGGGGTCGAACTCTGGCTAGATCACTTACTAGTATGTGACTATGGGCAAATAATTGAATGATCTCTGTGCTTTTGTTGTCTAATTAGTAAAATTTGTGATATGAATAGAACCTCTCTCAGAATGCAAGGATTGAGTGAGACAAGTATAATGAGCCAGGACAGTGCTGGGTGAACAATAAGTGCTAATGAATGTAATTCAGTTTTCAATTTTGAAAACATTTTCCAACTATGGAAACATTGGAAAATAAGAAAAATATAAAAAGATGAAATAAAAATCATAAGGCATCTGTTTTGATGTATTTTCTTGCTTTATTTATACAGATAGCTTTCATTAATTTATTTTTTTAATAAGAAAAAACCCTACCATCTTCCATTAGAACCTGCTCCTGTCCCCCGTCCTCTTATTCTCTGTTAACTTCAGGTCTATTATCAAAGTCTCCTGGTTTATTTTTGTTGTATCTGTTCATTTGCTTTGTTTCCTTATATCGCACATATGAGTAGAATCGTCTAGTATTTGTCTTCCCTCTGACTTATTTCACTTAGCATAATTCTCTCCAGTTCCCTCCATCTCTTTTTATAGCTGAGAAATAGCTCAATGTGTAAACATAATATTATCTTTTTCCAGTCGTATACAGACACAGATACCTTTTAAAATGAAAGACAGTAGAGGTGTGCATGCTACCCCTGGGCTGCTTTTTCCTTCCTTCCAGCCTTAATTCTCCTTAAACTACATTATATTTAATGTATCCAAAGGATTCCATTGTACAGAAGACTATAATTAAATCAGCAAATCCCCTGATGTCTGACCTTCAGATTTTCACTATTATAAATACTGTGCAATGAACGTCGTTACACCTGTTTGATGATATCCTATAAATTCCAAAAAGCGCAATTATGAAGTTAAAGGGCATGAGATTGTTAAGAGCTGAAGTGTGAAATGATACCGGCAGAGCCACCCTTCAAACCCAGACACGCCCTTTGACTTAGTTCCAGATAGAACACAATTCGCTTCAGAATTCTGGGTGTACCCGAGGCCCCTCAAATCACTCCATGAACTCTGCATACTGTGGGTCAGATGTGTACCATGTCATTCAGATCAGAAAGCCCGACATCTGTCAGCCCTTTTGGGAAGTGTAATGCAGGGGTCCCTCTGGTGCTTTTCTGGTTACCTGGTTGATGGAGCTATATTTTCCTTCTAGATGGTAGGTTAAGGGCAGCAATTTCTACCTGTCAGCCACCGTTTTGAATCACCTGAATTTGCTAAAAATCTTTGCTATGATTTGCTTTGCATTTTCCTCTTCATCCTTATCTTTTGTATTTGGATTCTAGGGTCTGGGAAGTCCAGCAAAAAAGATGACTCTCTAACTGTTCCTACAATTACCCCAGGCTTTGGTGCTTCAACTATGAGTGAGGTAACTGACTCGGTGGCATCTATGGTCTTTCCTAGTCCTCACACTTAGACATTTCCATGAAATTTCCTTGTGGATTCCTAGATGTTTACCATTGCCTTCTTGAAGCAAACAGATAAAAGCGCACATTCCTGTGTTTGTAGGTAGACATGATCCTTTTAAACTCTCATTTGGAAGCCAGGGGTCTTAGTCACCAGGTCAGGAAGTCAAGGGTAAGGCAGCTGAGGTTGCTGTGTGAATACAATTCATCAGCTCTGACTGGATTTTTCATAATAACAGTCCTTCAAACACGGGACTCTAAATCAAGTAGCCCCGACTTTGTTCAGCACCACCCCCTCCACCCCTGTGGACTAGATGGTTCCATCAGGTTCTACCTGATGGCCTGGTTCCTTCAAGACCTGCTCCATGAAGAGGTTCTTAGACTCCAAGCCTCTGATTCATAGCCACACACCTGGAAAAACTTCAGCTGAGGGGAAGACATTTATTCTTCCAATTGCATTTAGAGCATAATTGATGGGGCATTACAAATCATTTGATGTCCAAACCCATCATTCACCAGGCCTTCCAGGGAAGGCTGCTGAGGGAAGATGCATCATGATCCTTACTTTTTCATGTATTAGTTATTCCAAAGGAAAGGATATTTGTTTTCCCTTTTGCTCCTCTAATTGATGCAGCTGTTGCCCAGCCTCATCTGCATTAAGCTAAATATTATGTCTTTGTAATGTTTTTGATCTTCATTAATTATAGCTCAGGAACGCTGACAAAGGCAACCTGTCTCTTTAATATAAACAAGATTAATTGCATGGTTCCTGCAGAAAATGAACTACCAGCAGTTTAACAAAAAATGTTTGTCTTTAAGCAGCCTTTGGATGAAAAAAAAAAAAAAGGAGAAAAAACTGTTACAGGAAGTGCCAAAGCTGCCAAATTACCATGCCCGTGAGCCTGGCTCTCATTATCAGACTAAACGAACGCACACACCCCTGCACTTTCATCCTCCTCCAGGCCCAAGGAAAAGAAAGGCGGGCTCCAAAAAAAAAAAGCACCTTTATACTAAGAAGTGTCTCTGAAGTCTGGAATGCACGCTGGCTGTTTGAAGACAAGATTTATACCTGACACCTTCCCTTAAGCTCACTGTTGAGACTCGTCTGTTTTCAAATCAACCGCAGACTGACTGCTTGAGGTACTTCATCTTATAACGATCACATAATCTAAGATAAATACACTGGGATTGCTATCACTTTCATTAATAACCATGAAATATTCCTTCCTTCAGCAGGTAAATATACCTATATCTATCTCTCTCTATATCTATACGTGTGTGTGTGTGTACACATATATACACACAGATACACTGGCAAATGTGTTGAGTGGGTTGAGGGTGAAGTCTTGTGGGGGAGCGGTACTTAGGGCGGAGGGCAGAGAGGACCATGGTGCTCAGAAAGACACTGGACAGAGTCACAGAGTAGAGACAGGAAGGGTAGCTGGAGGGCTTCTTACTCCAGGACACCTGAATGGCGCTGTATCTCCTATTACTCATCCCTCCTTCCCCTGGTTATGAAGTCAGAGTCTAGTTCTCCAGCCTCTGCAGGTTGACTTCTGCTTGGATGTCCTGAGCTGTTTGGCAGTCCAGGAGACCTGAAAGCCACTAGTGAGGCTTTTGATTGTGATGCTGTGGCTTAAATCAAAGTGGGCTCTGCAGGCTCACATAGCTGAGAAAAGATGAGAAAAGACACCAGCAGGCTGACAAGACAGCAGGTGAGAGAACCTGGGAATTATGCCACCTAATGGAACACTGTCCTCCTCTGCAAGTCCACAGGAGTGGTCTGTGACTGGGGCGGTTGAAATTGGCTCACATGTGCTCTCAAGGTCATGTTTAGAAAACGGGCAAGAGCCAAACAGGCAAGAGCCAGAGGATTATTTGTGTCAACATCTAGCTCTCCGTGCCTTCCTATAAATTCCTGATTCTGAGAATGTACTGGACTAGTGCCTAATGAAATGTGGGTATGGGGAGAAGGAAATGGGGTGACTCAGGCGGCAGTCAGCCTTCAGTTGAGTCAAGTTCATCACAAGGCTAAGTTTGAGTGGGAGCGCTGATGACCCCCCACATGGAAACTTGTGGTCTGGGAAACGGGGACTCCCATAGCTTTGCAGATAGATGGGAAGGTGACTTGGATTAGGCAATTTGCTTTTCAGGGAGCAAGACAGATGGAAATGAGAGCTTCCCAGTGTCTGTGATGCAGAAGAGATAGTGGGCCAGATGTCTGGAGGTGAGTCTAAACAGTGGAAACCAAGCTGCTGACTAGCAAGTGTTGAGAGTCCCAGGAGGGCATAGGAAGGCTATGGGCAGCAAGGGTTTGGAGAAGTTAATATAGTGTCTGAAGCACGGGATGTGGTCACATGGAGTTCACCTTGTTCAGCTCCATTCTGGGTACTCCTGGCGTTTTCATTGTTGCTTTCAAGACTGTTTCTCTGTGATGTTCAAAAATGAATCAAGTTGCAAAGTTTCCAAGGGACCCTGGTTTCCATGGCAGTTAAGAGTTTCACGGTAGTACTGGGGCTCCCACATCCTTGGGGCCTCCAACCAGGCCAGCACTGGAGGATGGGCACCCTGGGAACTCAGCTCTGCAAGCACAGCAGACGGCTGCTGGGCCAGTGGGGCGCCCGTGTGGGAATCACAGATGAGCAAGATGAAGCTTTACTGAGTCTGCACCGTGCAAACCAAAAGTCTGCTAGCTATTCAGCAGCTTGGCTCACAGCACAAATGGAAATGAGGAAGATGTGTCTTTGCAGACACTAACTTCCACAAGCCTGTCATGAAAAAACTTGGGCCTCCTCTTAAAACACTTCCACACACAGACACAAAACATCTCTAACTGAAAAAGTTTTATAAAGCAACATTTACCCTTTCTATTGGGTATTTTTCACTCTACTCCATGTTATCAGTGCTGTATTTTATATTCTGTTCCCTTAAAAAATAATACTAGTCTTTACCCTGTAAAAGGATAACACGATGCACTACGGGGAGGCAGTGGGCAGTCGGAGGAAACGCTGCCCTCCAGGGAAGGAACACGGGGGTGCCCGAAACTAGCCAACAGACTATATCTGGACAATAAAACAAGCTTTAATAGATATACATGTATATGAATATGCAATTGAGAATGATATTGTTTATTTCTTTGTGTCCTTCTTTTGTTTAATAATTTAACGAACATCTCCCTTTGTCGTGGAATACTCTTCAGGAACGTGGATGAGCAGAGTTTTACCATGTGGATAGACTATGAGTAGTTGATTCATCCCCTAAGGTTGGACATTCAAGTTTATTAAATATCTTTCATTATTGATGTTACAATATACATAACTTACATAGTGTAAGGAACTTCAATTATTTCCTTAGAATAAACTCCTGCTAGAATGTTTGAGTCAAAGACCCACAGGTACACAAGAGCTTAGTCACCCCGACATGCCTCCCTCAGAGCCCCTCCAGGGCTGGGGCTGATTCCACAGAGCAACCAGCACTAAGGAGTCCTGGAGGCCCCGACTAGACTTTGGAGTCCAGAGAAGAATAATGAGCATGATTTATCATGAAAGAACAAAGAAAGAAAGTCAAGCAAAGGACCCTTGCCCCCTACCCCCGTCTTTCTCTAATAGACAGGAGGGATGTCCTCATTGAAATTTGCTGTGTAACTCAGGCCCCAGGACTCAGCTTTGCCAGCAGGATTTCCTTGCCCCGTTTGACCTCACAGGCTCACTCAGAAGTCAGTAGGAGCATGGTCTCTGGAGGCCACTCAGTCTGGGCCACTTCGGTGAACACAATGCAACTGCTTCTCTTCGTGGAGATTGAGCAGCTCTGGGGTCTGCCTGGGAGAGCTGGGACCAGCTGCCCTCACCTGGGACATTTGCAAGCATTCCTTCTGTGGTGGTCATGTGCCAATGTGCCAAGGGGATGTCTAGAGCAGAGGAGCCTCAGAGAGGGAGAAGCCATGTTTCAGGGAACACAGTATGTTTATGGTCAAAGAGAGGTCCTTCGGTTGTGGTCATCTGAAAAGCACAGGTACTTATCTTTAATGAACACCCACTGGCCAAAGTTGTGCTCAAGAGGGATCAGTTCCCACATAGGGGTCTGGGCCCAGCTCATCTTAGGTGAGGGAGAGGAGTCGGTCAGAGCCTCTGCTTTTTCCCCAGTTGGTATTTGTGAGAAAAACCCCAGCTGAGTTCAGGGAAACCAAAAAGTGGAAATGCAGAAATGCAGCTGTAAGATGAATCACAAGTCGAGTTTCCCAACACCCTCACCCAGAAGATAAGAGTTTGATGAAATCTGGGGAGATTTCCCCCAGGGTAGATTTTGTGAAGTACAGAAGGGACATCCATGGAGACATCCCGGTGGGAATCAGAGGCCAGCACCCTGACCTCGCCTCGGGGCTTTGTGAAGCCAGACAACGCGCCTCCTACTACGACAGCTAGTGTGTCACACAAATGACACACTAAATGAAGTGACTGCGTATTAAATCTCATGAAACGGGGTTTCGGTCTAGCTGTCTTAGAAATGGAGATAAAGAAAGGAGGACTTAAAGAGGTCAGGTGACTTGTCTATATTCACACAATTGGGAGGGATGAACAAGGAACTCAGACCAAGAGTCTCCCACCCAGGCCACCAGGCTGCTTCACTGTATCCTGGCATGAGGTACGCACACCCACGGAGAAAGGCCGAACCTGTTTCTGTCTTATGCGGGCATCACACTGAAGTAAAGGCACACACTCACATATCCTCTAGTTAAAGGTTGTATTAAAGATTCACAAGAATCTAGTGTTGTCCTGGGATAACTGAGGACAGCCACACTGAGACACTGAAGTTCACTGACTGGAGTTGCTCTATCATCAGTTGAACAGAATTCTGTGCCTCTGCACGTCAACCAGTCCCTATCATTTCCACATCTGGGCACATCAGAGGCTCCAAGCCCTTGTGCCCTCCCTAACTCAGATCACTGGAGCCCGCACCTGAGTCCAACAGCAGAAATGCTTCATGCATTATGAATTCTACATTGTGTATTCTTTTAATTTTCAAATGAAAGATGTAGGCAGAAATGAAGGCAAGTAGGCAGGCAGGAAGAGAGAGGAGGGAGAAGCACTTTATTTTTTATTTAGTTGCTTATCTTGGCTGTTCCCTCTGGACCCAGGATGTGAACCTGGGTCCTTGGGATGTATTAGGACTATACTCCTGATTGGAGGCAGAGGATCAAACTCCACCAGGAAGTGTCTACACTATGTATTCTTACAGAGCATTCTGTGGCAAATTAAAAATAGCTATTAGAAGTAAAAAGATCAGTATGAACTCCAAATTTAGTAAAACTGAAGTTCATAGGAGTTGTGAGGGAAAAAAAACTCAATTTGTTTTAAAGGATTTTCATAATCTGTTTAAAATGCAGTGATTCTTAAATTTAAAAAGATTTGAACTCTAAGAACTGCAAGTGGATGTTTTAAAATAGTAAGCTTTTTGTGATTCACATGCAGTTGTGAGAAATGAAACGGAGATTCCTGTCTCCCCTTAATCCCAATGGCTTCATCTTGCAAAATGATAGTATCGCTCACACAGCCAGGTGTTGGCATTTATGCAGCCAGGATACAGAAACAGTAGAAGAAACTCTATTTTAGAAAACTCTGCCTCCTGCAGGGTGAGTAACTATTTCAGTCGGAGAACGAACCTGGGCTCTTCAGGATGCTGTGATCCATTTGGGGCTATTCCCAGATTGAGGGTCTCATGGGACTCCTGTATCTGTCTTGCATCCTGCAAACAAGGGTCTCTCCCCTCTATTAGTCCAGACTTCTCCAGGAAAGATGCTATTGAGGAAAGAAGATCCCACCCACTCTGGAGCTGACCAACGAGGGATGATGGACAGAACAGCATCCAACTCCACATGCTGGTAGGCTAGGCCTGACTTACGGCCAGGGGGACTCACTCAGCCATGGTGAGTCACTGTCTGGTACACAGCTCCCCACAGTGCTGTTGAACCCTGGAAGTCTGACTATTTCTGTTTGGTTTTTTAATTGAAGTAATATTGGTTTACAACATTAGTTTTCAGGTGTACAGCCTTGTAAATCAGGCTGTGTATGTATTCTCTATGTTCAGCACCAGAATTCTAGCTTCCATTCATCACCGTACAGTTGATTCTTTTTACCCAATTTACCCAACTCTTTCCTTCTTCCCTACTGGGAACCACTATTTTAGAGGAACTGAGTTTTTACTGATATTTAGCATCAAACAATTTCAATGTAAAGACCCATGTGGCTAGTGGCCGCCCCACTGGGCAGGACAGAAGTTGTCCTTCAGATCTCACTCACCCCTCCAACGCTCTGATCAAATTGTGGTGGTTGGTCTAGAGGAGCCATGTAGCTTCTGTGCGATGGGCAGACGGCCTCACCCTGGAGGAAACTGAGGTTCAGAGCAATGAGGCGTTTCTGAGTTTCTGGTCAAGCTGGAGGCATAGCTTGATCATGTGATTTCTAGACCCTATTGGAGTCGTTTTTCTGTCATGGTGCTAAAGCAATCCCAGCAACCTTCAGCTGTGACAAAAAGGAATCAAGTCATGGGACTGTTCATCCTTCCCCTAAATCAAATATGAAACTCAAACTGTGGGAAATAAAAATTCATATTCCAACTAATGGAAAGTCAGATATTTTTGAAAAAGAAAACGGCCTACCCTGGAGTAGCAGTTAGGGTCTCCACCTCCCAAGGAAATCAGTCCACGTATATCCCAAGGACCTGGGTTCACAACTCATGTTGGGGGTGGGGGTGGGGAGCAGGTGGCGGAACAATCAATGTGAAAAACTAAAACTAAAATAAAAGCTTCTTCCTCCTCTCTTTCTACCTGCCTACCTACTCACCTTCATTCCTGCCTGCACCTTTCCTAAAAAAAAAATCATGGTAGCCAATGTCTAAAATGAGGATCGTTTTCTGATAGTTAAGAGGCTCCCATTTAAAGAACTAGGGTTCTGTGAACAAACTGGAACAGTAAATAGCAAATCCAGTCCATATGACGATAAATCCATAGAAGAGCTTATAAAATATTCTATTTCTGTTGGGCTAAGCTCACAGCTCATACAATGGTTGCAACGGCCTGGGGTGGGTTTCCATGAAACAGCCTAATCCTTCATCATAAGCCCCCAGAGAACAGCAGACACTAGGAGAAATTCTACAAACGATGTAGCATGACAAAACATAATAGAAGCACATTTAGAATAAGGCACATTTATTCTGTCTAATTAAAGCCTATAAAATTCAGCTAGGTATTTTATATATATTTTGAATAACCAAAGACTCTTTATAATACAACATACCCATTTTGTACTAACTTCCTAACAATATACTCTCGATTTAATTTTCCCCCAAACATTTCAAAATTTTCTCACCAAATGAGAAAATTGTATGTTTGTGTGTATGGGTGTGGTGGTGTCTTCTGTGAGTCCCCAAAGTGTCATAGATACATCCTCTCATCATCATCATCAATATCCCAGTTGTCCCCAGAAAAGTTCTTCTAGCAAGAGAAAAAAACTGAAAACAGGAGAGTCTTAGAAGCCTTTCACTCCATGAAGATTTCTCCTCCTTAGTACCAAAGCTTTAGAGGAATGTGGATATTTTTCTCTTACCTTTGGGAGTCTGTGTACTTCTTTGATTCTCCTTTTAGTGACTGCTACAGTTGAAAGTGGTCTTCCCCTCCCTTGGGTTTAAGTAATTGAATGTTTGATGTAGGAGAGGTGTGGCCCTGTGCATTGGCAGGTGAAGAGAGGGAGGCCTGAGGTTTTATCACATCACAGATGAAATCCAATCTCAGGCCCTTTCATGTCTTACAGCCCACCACACCCCCGTCAATTCACCCTCCCTCCATCTCTTCCTTCCTCACCCCCACCACCCCCCAGGCAAAGATATATTTCCTGAAAACTGGAAAAACCAGGCACTGGCAACCTCAGATCAGCACTAATTCAATTAGGTCATAAAACTCAAGCTCAGTTCCCTTATCTGTGAGTGACACTTTCCAATTTCCAACTGGGGCTCTTAATGTGCACAATCGGAGCATTCGACAGACATCACCCACACTGAGATCTTGTGCAGTTTGTGCTGTTAGCATATCACAGTGCTTTGAAGCGATCTTCCCATCTTCCATCTCTCTATTGATTTTAAGAGCTCAAATACATATCTATCTATCCATATAGCATTTTATTAGCTGCCCAAGCTCTGTCTTTCTGTTTCTATTACTAGTGTTTTTATTGGATGCTCTTTACAATGAACACATGAACTGTGGGTGAGGGTGAGTAGCGTTAAATGCTAAGAGTGGCATCAAACCACCCCCCAAACTTTAAAGAAGTGCAGTGGTGCTGCAGATTCATCACAGGTGGAACCACTTTGGGATGACATTCCTTGTGGCCACTGGAAGTCCTATGAAGTGATGGACCACTATATGGTCACATGGGGCCAGACCCTGGGTCCTGCAACCTTGGTCTGACCTTGAGTCCCTTCCTCCAGGCAAAGCCAGAAGAGGCTGCTTTTCATTTGGACACCAGTGATGATGGGGTGCTGCTGTATCCTTGTTCATTCAGCATCAAGGAGCCCTGCTGTTTCAGAAACCCACTCCTATAGTACTTTGCTCAGAAGTGGCTGAGAAAAAGGGCCTCCTTGGTGTGGAGCAGGGTGCGTGGGTTCACATTCGCTGTTCTTATAAGTTACATATGGCATTCCTTGCTTGTCCAGGAGCTGGCCTGGGCAGAAACAGGGGCATCTGCCTCCTGGCAACCCAGGCCACTGACAACGGGAGCCTCATGGACCAGTGTCCCTGGTTCAATGACCAAGTAGGAAAAATGTCTTGATGACTCATGGTCACCAAAGCCAAAGTCACTTTCTACCCAGAAAGGCAGGGAGGCAGAGCTCAGGACCCCGTACCAGGTTTACCCTGGAAGGCCAGCCACTCTTGTACTTTTGAGATCAAGTCCTTGGAGTAATCAGTTACGGCTTCATATTTCACAGAGAAAATCGGGAAAAAAAATTAAGAATATCAAAGCTAGAATTTTCTTTTACTTCAATCCTTCATGTTCCCCTTGAGGCTGTGGTGAACACACTGTAGAAAATATGGTTTGAGGGCTTGCAGGCTCAGAGAGGCCATGGAGGGAGGGGGGGCCTGCTCTTGGGTCTTTAAAGTTAGTGCTTCTTTCTTGTCTTTTCAACCTTTTGATTATCAAAGAGGTTCCTAACAGTCCTGAGTGC
Organism: Solenodon paradoxus; assembly: GCA_004363575.1. Classification (NCBI taxonomy): domain Eukaryota; kingdom Metazoa; phylum Chordata; class Mammalia; order Eulipotyphla; family Solenodontidae; genus Solenodon; species Solenodon paradoxus. The sequence continues at coordinate 19,518 of RJWH01004260.1, read as the reverse complement.
AACAAGTGACTTCCTGATTTCCCTGCCAAAACCAGGCGTGGATGCAACTCAGAAGAACAGGGCCCTCTATGCACAGGGAAGTGCATCTTTGCAGAAAAGCTTTAGACAAGTTTGAGCCTTTAATGGTTTCCATTTTGCTTCAGCAACCAACTTCTTTGCCCTTCACCTCAAAGCTACTTAGAACGCAAGTGATTGGGTAAAACTAGACTGTAGATTTCCGGTTAAAGTTTTCACATGTGGATTTTTTTTAAAGGAACGTTAAGAGACCAGTCAGATAAATTTCTCTTCATGTAACAATGTTACTGAGAGCAGCGACTTCACGGAGACAAAAGGTGGAAAACCCTAGTGATTAGCACATCTAAGATCTGTCAAATGCAGCTTTGTGGAAACAGAGACCCCGCCCAGCAGCGATGATGAAGACTTGCCTGTCCTCGGAGGCTCAGGTTCACTCACTCCTGTAGAGACATCTAGAAAAGAAGCATGGAAGCAGGATGGATGAAGAGAGTCCGCAGGTGTGGCCAGCATGTCTGGTGCAGATGTCTGCACCCTAAGTTTCAGTCCTGTCCCTATGTTTCATGCTGACGCTGGACATCTTGTTTGATTTTCACAGGACCAGAGGTAGGCACTGAGATTGATCTTTTTACAGATGAGGAAACTGAGGCTCAGAGAGGCTAAATAACTCATCAAATAATTCATCATTAATTACAAATAAGAGATAGATGGGGAACTTGAACATGTGGTAGGTAATCCTACAGCATGATATTTTGGATATTTATCTAAACACCAGCTTCCCCCCCTCTTATTTTATTATTTTTATTGAGGTAACATTGATTTACAACACTTTGCAAGTTTAGATGTGCGGATTCTCTCTTCATCAAATCTATACTATCACACCATCCTTAACATCAAGTTGCTCATAGTTCTCCACCACTGTCTCTTAGACTCACTACCTTGCTCTCACCTCTACCGCCTGCTCCTCTTGAGACCTCAGCTCATTTGTCAGAGTTCAAGGGTTGTTGCTGGAAGTGGTATTGAATGGTGAAGAGAATTATATTTAGAATTAATCAGCTGGACTCAGATGATCCCAATTTTGTTGGCAACATCCTAAGTATCATAGTCAGGAGCCGGTCGAACACATGCTTTCTTCTGTCCATCAGGTCTGATCAGGGTGTTGACTTTCTCCACGTCAATGTCATAGAGCTTCCTCACAGCCGGTTTGATGTGGTGCTCGTTGGCTTGACACCCACATGCCACAAGTGTGTTGTCTTCTGTCTCCTTCATGGCTGACTTGGCGGTCAGTGGGAGCTTACCGATGGCATAGAGACAAGCTTGCTTCTCCTGGGGGTACTCTCCCCAGGATATTCGGGTGGACTTTGGGGCCTCAGTGTCTTGGGCCATTAGAAGGTGGGTGACTGTTGGATATGCTTTCCTTTTTGAGGTGTGGACACCTTTCAGCTCCTCTCTGTAGGCCTTCAAAGCCTTTGCCCCAGCTTCATCTTGGGGCAGGGCAGGGGCTTTGGTGTCATCTTTGTGAAGAGGGTTTCCAACAGCTTTTTGTTTTATTAGTTCACTAGCTTCATTTCCTTAAATTATACATGTGTTAGATCATCTAGTATGACTTTTTCCTTCTGATTTATTTCACTTAGCATAATCTCTTCCAGTTCCATACGTATTGTTTGCAATTGGTAGGGTTTCTTTTTTCTTTTTTCCCCACTGAGTAGTATTCCATTGTGTGTATGTACCACATCTTCTTTATCCATTCATCTATCAATGGCCATTTAGGTTGCTTCCAATTCATTACTATTGTAAATAATGTCACAATAAACATAAAGGTGCGTATAGCTCTCTGAATTAGTGTTTTTCAGGCCCCAAAAGTATTATCCCAGAAATAGGATAATGAGATCACATGGGATTTCTATTCTCAATTTATTTATTTAGAATCTCTATACTGCTTTCCATAATGGTTGCACCAAGCGACACTACCACTGACAATGTCAAAGGGGTCCAACTGTCAACACCTGTGGTTTCCAGTCTATTGGGTAACAGTCATTCTCACATGTGAGGGGATTTTTTTTTTCTTAAAGGAAAGGAGCAGGTAAGAATAAGGGCAAGTAGGCAGGCAGGCAGACAGAAAGAGAGAGGAGGAAGAACTTTTCTTTTTATTTTCATTTAGTTTTTCACACTGGTTGTTTCCCTCAGGACTGCATCCCAGGGGTACGCGGCCTGCTCCTTTGGAGGTGACTGACCTACCACAGCTCCACCAGAGCTCATGCGATTATGTTTTGATTTGCATTTCCTTAATCACAAGAGAGGAAGAACATCTTTTCCTGTGCCTGGTGACCATCTGTAAATCCCAACATTTTAAAGAACACTGAATCATAAGTACAAGAGAAACTGAAGTTCGAAGAGCATTCTCAGCAGCAGCCCACACCTCTGGAAGCCAGGCTCACCTCTGGTGAGCATGTCACTCACTCCTGGCGTCAGGTGCACACCACCTCCCCTGTGTTAGCAGATGTTTCTATAGAGTAAGAATTGGAACCTGTTCTGTCCTGTAAGTGTGGACCATGGACCAGCTACACCAGCATTGCCTGGAAGCTTGTTGGAAGGAGGGAGTCTTGGCTTACCCAGCCTGCTGAATCTGCATTTTAACTACATTCCCAGGTGACTCAGATGCATATAAAAACCTAGAAGGAATGAATTAGAGGAGAGGTCTCCAAGCTCTTTTTGGTAGCACATCCCCAATAGTAATATAACAATTGAGTAGGCATCATATATGTGATGTCCTATCATTTACTGATTATACTAATAATGTGCATTACAAATACACACAAAGAGAAAGCAACACACATGAGGCAAGATGAAATAAGCAGGATTTATTTACTAACAGTGTAAAACATTTTTTGGTGGTTTAAATTTTGAAAATCAGGTTGTAGCCTTCTGTGTGAGTAATGGGGAGGCTTTTATTAGGGGTCAGTCCTGAGGAGCCCTGTGGGAACAAGGGCACATAAAGGTGGCTATGGCTTGTCAGGTTGAGGCAGAAGGGCCGTGTCCACCCCAACAGGAATCTGGGGGAGGCACTCTCAGAGGGTGAAAGTGAAAATGAGTATGCTACCATCCCTTTGGAAAGACAGAGACTTATAAAAACTGAAATGACAGTGGAGGTGTTGTGTGATGAGAGCAAAGAGCAGTAAAGAACAAAGTCAGACAGGGATGCGGGGAGAAAGAACGACACAGTCAGAGAAGACTTCGAGGAATGACTAACGTGGATCTGAGTCACAAAGACGACCCATCTTCCTTATGGTGGGGCAACATCCTCGTAAACCATCAAGTTGAAATGCATTTAACACCTCACCTAGGAAACATCATAGCTCAGCCTGGTCAACCATAACAGCACAGAACACACAGATTAATTTACAGTTGGGCAAACTCATCTGACACTGAATGTGTTTTATAATAAGTGCTGAATATCTCAGACACAGTTGGTATTTGGTAGACTTGACGGGATGAGAAAACATAAAACCCCAAATGCGAAAAAGCACACAACAGGCAACAGCACACACGGAGAGTCCAGGCCGTGTCCCCTCACGGTCGCTGGCTGCCTGCGGCCGTGCCCACGGCCCCCACCATCACCACAGGGTGTGCTTTTGCCTCTTGCTAGGTCAAGGAAAGAGTCAAATTCAAAATTCAAAGCACCATCTCTATTGACTGTGTCTCGCTTTCGCACCGTTATAGTGTTGAACCATCCTAAGTGGGGGATCACCTGTGCGGACTTTAAACACAGGGGCTCGGTCATGGAGGGGTAACTAGCACAGGCTGTGTCGCAGCCTCAGCACCGAGGTGTGGGAGTCTGACTCAGAAGACTTGTGCTGCCACGGACTGCTAGAAGGGCTGGGTGGGAGGCCAGCTGATGGTGGACATACAGTCAGCCTTTGGGAGCTCGCTCACCAGCACTCGGCTGTCAAACCTCCTGTGATCAAGGGGAGTCTCAGCTGGGAGCTTCCTGCCCCGACTTCTGCCCCACTGAGAATCTGCATTTTACATTATCATCTGGGACTTGAGGAGCCAGGAGGTGTTTGTGATCAGTGACAGGATGAAGGCACCATCTCGGGAATGGTAATCTGTTAGTGATTTGTGAAGTTAAGAGCGAAGAGAAACTGGAAGCCAATTCGACTGGGGTCTGTTTCAGTGGCTGAGTTATGAAGTGCGAGGGTCTTGTTATCCTGAGATACAACTGAGGGCAGGGCACAGCCTGAAGACACCTGGACTGGTCTTCAGGAGGTGGATTGGGGCCAGGAGCTGGATATGAGCGTGGTCACCCTGCAATGAGCCCAGGATAACTTCCAAGGGAAGAGACTAACCAAGGAGGATTGGGTGTCCTGCTGTGAAGTGAATCTCTGGGAATCTTCCAGTTTCTCCCAATCCAGGGGGACAAGAAGCAAACTCAACAGAGAAAACAGAAAAACCACAAGAGAGAAAGATGAAAAACTAGGAGAGAGATTACTTGCAGTTTTCATTAAAAATATTTACTAGAATGTCCTTAAGTCTAGAATTTCACACCATTAAAATAGTGCACTCCAATTTGTTAGTGGCGCCAATAAAGCAGGCTCACTAAACAATAAAAGTTTAATCTTGGGACTAGACTTGAAGACTGAACAAATACAAATAATGGATTTGCTAATTTTTCCTTTCCCCATGGAAATAAATACTGTTCAGTAAAACCAACTAACTTGTGAAAGACTTTCAAAAATCATAGCAGGACCAGCACTTTCTGCTCTGCCCTACTATGTTGATGGAGAAATAGGAGGGAAGGAACCTCGTGGTGCTGAGATAACAGGGCCCAGGAGGATTGGTGGGTTACTCGGGTTACTCCTCACCAACTCAAACTCAACTCCTGTGCTTCTTGTCTGGGTCACATGCTGGGAATCCATCAGGCACTTATGGTCTTAGGTTGCTATTGACATTGTCATGTGCATATCTTCCCTCTCTGACTAGAGTCTTTGTTCTTTGAGGCAAGGAATTATTTTTGTGCTTCTGCACTTTCTCCAAGCCCCTGGACTCTTGCTATTCTAAGTGAAGTCTCTGGAATGCACTTGGTTAACTGGAAGTTTGTTAGCCGTAGGAAACCTGGGGCCCAGTCCAGATCTGCAGTGTAGAGGATTCCATTCTAACAAGATCCCCAGGTCATTCATCAAAAGGTCATAACAGTTTCAGGTTATGGCTCTAAAACAATAGTCTCCAATCCTGCCCGCACATTAGCATCTTTGGGACCAGGAGGTGGGGATTTAGGAGACTATGAAGTTCCTAATTACCAATCAAAGTGATTAAAACTGGATTATTGTGGGTGGGTTCCAGGCACACTTACATTCCCCATTCACATGTGAAACTAAGGAAGAGCCGACACAAAGCAAGAATTGGATTTAGTAAATAAATGCCTAGAATGAATGAGTAACGGGGCATGAGTGTTGAGGGAAGGCCTTAGATATCCATTTAGCACTGTCATTTTACAGAAGAAAATGAGACCTGGAGATCTGAAGTGACTTGCTCAAGGTCACGTAAGCTAGCACCAGGAATCAGATGTGGTGGTTTAAAATAGGGACAAAATTGATGATGCCTTCAAAAGGTGGGGCACAGTTCCCCTCCCTGTGAGTGTGGGCTGGCTTTTGGTGACTCACTTTTCTAGTGAACAGAAAAAGTAGAAGCAAGTATGCAACCTCAGAGGCCGGGTGAGATGAGGCATGGCAGCTTTCTGCAATCTCTCTGGGATTACTCAGCTGCCAGGTGCTGGGGACACCCAACAGTGTGGGGAGAGGTTAACGGGAGAAGGACTCAGGACTCCTGAGTCTTCTTGGATGTGGCTTCTTCAACCCCAGTTGGGTCTTCAGATGATGCAGCCCCTGCTGATCTCCACCTCAGGGGACCCAAGTCAGAACCACCCAGCTGAGCCCCTCTCTGATTCTGACTCACAAAGTCTGTGTGAGAAAGTAAAGGTTGTTGTTTTAAGTTGCTAAGTTTTGGGGTCATTTGTTACATAACTGGGTGCTTTGCCTCCACGTCCTCTGCTATTTCATCCACACACCATTCAGACATCCACACAGCACAGCATAAGTAGATATGCTGACCTCGTTCTTTAGAAGGTTAGGATTTAAAGTACAGTGACAATACAATCAAAGCAGCGGGCAGTGGGGCACTGCTGGGTGGGGTCACCAGCCCAAGAAGTTTGTCGTGGTGGGGTCTCACCCCTTTCTCTCCATCCCTTAGGGGTCTGCCCGTCCCTTCTGGCCAGCTCCCATGCCCATATTCCTGACACTGTCCTTTCCAATCCTGTCAGCTGTGGGAGTGCTGGGGACAGGGCCAGATCAGAACCAGGTGGCCTAGGAGGAGGCTGTAACTTCACTTCAGGAACAAGACGTGTGGCTGCATGCCAAGAGTTGGCAAAACCAGGGTCTGAACAAAGTGGATGGATTTTCCCCCTGCTCTGCTTGGCTTGTAGCTGTGACTATGATTACACTGGAGTGTGAACTTGTCTGGCTAACATGAAAACAAACAAACAAGCAGCATTCAGTTGATTTGCTTTGAACCAAACAATGACCAGTAACTCAGAAAACAGAGGCTGAGACCTGGAAGGGGATGAAGAAAATACAAATGCAAGTGGCTTCAGGCCAGGCCTCTCCTCCTGGGGAAGCTCTGCTCTGTGCTTCTTCATCTGCACTCAGCCTGCCCGACCCCGGCTAGCTAGTTTCTCCATTAGCCTTCTTGAATTTTCTTGTAGAGCTTTCTGAGCTGGACATGCCCAGAACACAGTAACTTGTGTCCCACGTGAAAACTATTTCCTGTAAGAATACTTCACGAGGTGTTTACAATGCCGCCTCCTCACCTTTTGTGAAAATAGGCCATGAGTTCCTCAACACCTGGCTAGGACAGGAGGGTAGTGATGAGGAGAGCCTCTCACCCTCTAGGGAGACCCAGAGGTCCGGACTGACTTTTCTAAGGTCTGAAGACATCTTGAGTCCAAAACTGGCAGTAAGCAGATGTCTCTCTGTTTTGTGTCAGAGGAGTCCCAACCTGCAAGCAGCGTCCCATTACTCACAGTGGCCTTCTCCCTCCTCCTGCAAGGGGCCACATGCCCCTGACGAAGGAAGATGAAGAAGATACTTTGCAGAGAGCCTGCCTGGGTGCCCAGGGGTGCACACAGTCAGCATCACTTGTTCAGAGCTGTGTAAGCACTGGAGAGTGGCTTGGAGTTACAAGCTTGGCTTCCATCTCTCAGTAAGAAAAACATGCTAGACTTCTTAAAAGCTCTTTAAATTAGGCTCTTTTGGATGCCCCACTGGACATTGGGTTTTTGTGGGATTTTTTTCAGAGGAGAAAAAAATTATTATTTTAAATTTTAGCTTTTCACATTGGTTGTTACCTCTAAACTCAGCACACGAACTTGGATTCTAGCAATGTACATGGACTGCACTCGGCCAGAGGCAGCAGATCTAACTGCTACTCCACCTGAGTGCACCTGGCCTTTGGTTTTATGTAAATAGCTCAACGAATTTTCCTGGGGTTCAAGATCACGCCCACAGGACACTTGTAGCACAGAATCCTTAACCATTATTGATGAAGCAGGGGTCTATGAGGCTCATGTTTGCTCACTAAAGCTCAATGATAAATCTCTAAAGGGGAGCAGAACAGGTGCCCCCAAATGTATGACTTTGATGTGTGGATTGTTCTGAGCTGAAGGCTGTCAAGACACAGCAATTCAAGACAAATTTTACCTCTCTTTTAACTGCTAAAAAGAACTTAGGGAGTGGCCTATCCAGAAAGAGAGCTATTACAGAGATCCCATTTTACTAGAATGACTGAATTACCAAACACCAGCTCTCCTTCCATCCTGCCTCCCTGTGAGCCCCGGCCCCTGTCCCATCCTTAGCTCAGGACGGCACATGCCACTTGTACAGCTTGAACTCGGGGGTCCTATCTTTGGAGTTGGAAATTTAATCTGTTTTCCCCCTGTTAATCTGTCCTATAGTCATTTAGAGGCAGTCTCAGCCAAGGACCTACATCTAGACGTGTAGAGGGAGAATGTTTTTCCTCTCCTTATGAGATTTAAGAGCTTCCTGCCCATTCGTTCTCCAAAGAGGAATGAAATTAAAACAAAGGTGCCACATACTGATTGTGGATTATGTGTTAGATGCTGCATTATTTCAATCCTTATACCACAATAAGCAGATATTATTTTCATTTTATAGATAAAGTAACAGATTTGAGGGAGAAGGAACTTAACATAGCTATAGGGGGCAAAGGTGGAATTCTTGTTCTTCTCATCACCTGCTGCTCATGCTATGGGTTTCAGTCTCTTTGTGTGTACCTCTGGGGAGATTCGGGACACTCAGTAAGTAACTCAGTCTTAGTGACCACGGAAGGAGTCATTCCACAGTCCCTCTCTGATCACATCACTTTACGCCAGGCTGGAGAACCAAGTCTGCCTTTTATCTGAGCCAGCTCCAAGTTCAAGGGCACTGCCTGCAGGTGCTGGGCAGAGAGACGACTAGCACCTGGGAGCTTTTACCTCCCTGAAGCCTGAAAGAGTGAGGGGGGAGTGGGTCTGAGTCGAGGGATAGACTCTGTAGTCTTAGGTAGAGAGGTTCACTGGTGTGACCCACAGGGCAAAGAACCCCTTCCTGCCACTGCTTCCTCTGCCACCTGCCTTCTCCCTGGTCCTTTAGTGGCCACATCCAACTAGAGACCAGAGGGCAGGGAGCCTGTTGGTGCAGGGGCATCTGTAGAATTGATTTGAGCTCTTTAGTTGATTCTTGTGTCTCTCTGACATACCTGAAATTTTTCCTTGACTGACTTTCTATAAGATGCTCCAGTTTTGTTTTGTATTTTCCCTGCCTACCTCCCAGATAAGCTATTCTTCCAAGGAACTCTGGTTCCTTTCATTGGAGAAGGGAATGAGAAACCTAGATGGGAATTAGAAACCTAGATTTGAGTACTGGGTGAGGAGAGACCAATGTGAAGGTGAAGAGATGACACAGGTGCCTTAAAATCCCAGTTGCTGCCCAGCGTGAGGAAGAATGCACTTTGTAAAACTCATGTGTATGAAGGAAACCTGGGGATGGGCCAGTGGGCCCAGTACTGGGACCCACCAGAGCCCTGCCTGTTTCCAGAATGGATAAGACCTGTGATAACTGAAATGCCCTGGACTCCTGGCCAACAGATCTGCTGTCACAGTGCTGTCCCATGGTCTCCCTCAGAGACCTGGTGGGCTTTCTCCTTCGGCTCTTTGCAGATTTTGCCCATTCTGAGTGTTCTTTAAATAGAAAAATGATTCCAGGTGTTAGGAAGCTCCTCTTCCCACTACCTACATCCTCAACTTCAAACACGTTTACTTTCTTGTGGAGAGTCTTTGTTATTTCAACTGCAGAAAAAGCGGGAAGATCTCTTTAAGACAAGAATTTAGAGCTGACAGTGGTAATGGCTTTTGGTGTTAGTATGGCTCCTGTCGAGAGGGGAAAAAATCATTTGCGCTTTGTCTTTCTTATTCATTCTCTCATTCATACCAACAAGTGAGTCACTTTCTAAGTCCTATTGAATTCAAGACATCATACTAGCGAAAGAATCAAATGGATTTTGACTTTATAGCCAAGATTTATGGCATCTGTAACTACAGGTAGACCCCTCGCAGAGTCTATTTCTAATAGAGGAACTCCAACCAACTTGATCCCAGTAAACCAGGTTGCAGTTAAGTTGTTCTTCCTTCTCCTGACAAAGGACATCTGTGTCGGGCAGTGCCGGAGCAAGAAGGCCAGCAGAGGGACAGCAGAGACTGGGCTGTGTTGGCCATGCTGCTGGGTGAGGCCTGAGGGGCTACCATCTTCACTGAGAATAGCCACAGATATCTTTAATTTTTTAATGTAAACATTTTTTTTTTTTAAATTTGTTAATTTTTTGTCTCCCGACTGTGCTACATGACTTTCTTCTATGTTGATTTTGGGATTCAGCTACTTTCTCCTCCCTCGTTCCAAAAGCCACAGAAACCTTTTAGAAGCCCATGATTTGTCTCTGAAGTACAGAAGGATCCAGGCAGGGTGCAACAGTAGAGTTTGAAGGGGTAAAAGACACCCCAGGTCTATAACGCCCCATGACATCTCTGTGGTTCCCAATAGCCACCTTCCTATTGGATGGCCTAATCTTTCTTTATATCTAATCAATACAACAAGTTTGTTTTTTAAAAAAAAATCACAGAAGGATTGAACCTGGGAGGTACTAACTATCTTTGCTGATCTGCAGGCTTGAAGTATTTTTCTTTTTTTAACTCAGAGTTTTGCAATGTATTTATAGAATAGGCCTCCAAGGGCTCTTCATGTTATGGAAATCACAGATTCCCCTGATAGATACTGAGGTTGACAGCACAAGGAGAAGCATTTCGTTGTTGGCTTGTTTTTAACATGATTTTTATCGATCATTAATTTCTTTTTAAAGGAAATGTGTAGGTAGGAATGCAGGAGAGCAGAGGCAGACAGGCAGGAAGAGAGAGGAGGAAGAGGCATTTAAACTATTTTGTTTACTTGTTTATCCTGATTATTCTTCTAGGCCCTGGATTTTGAAACCCAGATCCTTAGGATGCATGTGGACTACATTAGCCAGAGGCAGCAGACTTATCTGCTAAACCACCAGGGTGTGCCATATTGGCAATCAATTTTAACTATAAAAATATTAGAACTAACTTGCTAGAATCTCAGATGCAATGAAGTATGGTCGGAGGAAATGGGTTTTAAAGCAATAGGAATACTAGACAATGTCCAAGGTTAGGAGCGCTTCATACAGAGTCCATCAGTAAAGCCAGACAAAAGGCAGAAAAATCCTGTCTGAAAGCAGGATGGCATCAATGAGTTTGTTAGCACAGCTGCAAATTTGGTTAAGTTAAACCCAACAGGAGAATAATCCACACAGAGAGCAGGAGGAAGCTGATAATGTAAACTCAATGAACGCAATTTGAAAGCTTTCCAAAAGAAAACCATTAACCCTCATGGTTTTCAGCAGGGGCAGGGTGTAGGGGGCGGGGGGTGCATAAGGAGCTGACATTCATTTTGCAGTGGGGACTCAGGTGTCCAGAACATGGGGAGACTCAGCAGATGAGGAGATGGGGTGGGTTGGGGGGTGGGGCGCTGGGGCGGGACTACAGCCTTGCCACCTGCGGCAGAGCCAGGTGCCTCTCTTCCCAAGTTTGCTGTGAGCACATCTTGCCCACTAGCACTGAACAGCACCACGGGTAGGCACAGGGCTTGGGGACAGTCACTTAATCTGGTCTGTGTTCTTAGCCTGAAACTCAACTACTTCAGTCTCCTAATGGTTTTTAACCACAGCTCACGTCCTCATCTTCCTAATTGCTTCACGGAGTCCAGACTCCCAGGAAAGCTCATGAGGGACGCCTCCTGAGAGCTCTGCGGAGGAGAGGAGAGTGAAACCTCCCTCGTGGGGCTCTCGGAGCTGCGGAGGAAATCCCCTGCTCCAGCTCTGACAGGCCTGCATCTGGTCTCAGCTTACCCACTACGTTCTAGGTTCACACACATATGATGACATTTCTGCTATGCTGTGTGGGTAAGTCGTCTAGTGATCGGTGCTACAGATAGACATTTTGGGGTGGGAGCTGCTGTTTTATAGAGCGGGATCAGGATGGTTTCTCTGATAAGGTGACTTGCTGGCAGACTCCCAAGGGGGTGAATGAGACACATAGAGGTCTTAAACAAGAGCATCTGGGAAAAGCAGAAGCAACAGCTTACAGCTTATGTAAGGGGCAGCAGCAAGGTCAACGTGACTGGAGTGTGATCAGAGTGCCACTGGTGGGGGGTGGCCAAGCAGAAGCCAGGCTTCAGGGGCTCGTAGACCTGCTCTGCTATCCTGGTGCAGCTGCCTCTTAATGCAGGGTCCCAGTGGTATTTGAATCCTGGTCCGAATGACAAGGTGGTTCCAGGGAAAGGTGGATAGCTCAGATGGACTTGACCTTCATGAAATCAAAGCAAATGGCTGATAAGCGGAGACCTGGCCTGTGTGTTCATGGAGAGCATGGCCAGGCCTTACAGAACACCTCTGTCCTTGTCTAAGCACTTTACCTGCTCCCAGTTACTTAAATCCACACAATAATCCTACAAGATGAGTATTATTATCCTTAATCAATTATCCAAGACACAGCACCCAACAGTGATTATTCCAAGTCCCACTGGCAGCACAGGGAGAAGTCAGGTCTTGGGTCACATCCTGACACTGGAGGCATGCTGCCAACCACCCTCTCACACTGCCTGTCCTCAGCATCCTTTCCCGAGCCATGCTGTGCCCATTCTAGCCCCGCCCCAACAGGACACAGCTAACCCCCCATTGAAGAAGGAGCCTTCTGAATTCGAAGCAGGCCTGCCTTGTTTTGGGTCTCCTACAATACTGACACTGACTTGGGGGCTGGAAAGGGAAGCATCTCTTTCCTGCCCCAGCTGCCAATATCCTTCCTGCCCAACCACTGCTGTACAGGCTTTGGGACCGACTGATAGACGCATGAGTTAAGGGATCCAGGGCGTTCAAGGTGTTAGAATTGTCCAGGTAGAAATCATGCCCCATCCATGGAATGATGATGATATAAAATTGAGCTCCAATGTAATTTGCAACAGCTCACCTCACCCCAGCTCTGACCTGTGCAGGGGCTCCTAAGGAGGTCACTAGTTTGCAGTTTATGATCCTGGGCTGAAATCCTGCCACTTACCAGGAGACAGCTCATAGGCCTTAGCTCTCTGCACCTTCACTGTACGTTTGTGAAATGTGATTGATTCTATTTCACAGAATTTGTATGCAGATGAAATAAAATGAAATCATGTGAAGGCAGTGAGTGTCCAGTAAAGGTCGGTTTATATAAAAACCGCTGAGTACCTATTGCGCATCAGGTTTGTGCTGGGTGCTGGAGCCTAGGGAGGCCCTCCCCATCTAGACCTGTGCCTTAAAGAGCACAGGTCACAGCATGGAGGAAATGCACGCGAAGAGGTCGCTGCTGCACACAGAAGGCTGCAAGTGCTATTTTCTCTACTCCTTACATGCGTTTCTCTTGCTTGTGTGTGAATATGTGCTTTTTGTCCTATGTCTTCTTTCTGACACTATGGGCATAAGAACAGGGCCAGTCTTCTGTTTCTTTTAGAGTTTACAAAACCTTGAACAAGACTCAGAGCAGATGCTTCTATGGCAAACGCGGTGGCCTCTCTAACTAAATGAAGAAAACCTCAGGGAGGCCCTGGAGAAGTGTCTTCTTCAGGTCACCAGCGTAAACAGGAAGGACGCCCCCAAACCTGCCAGCCAGACCACACTTAGGGAGCCCATGATCCTCCATCCTGGAGCCCAGGAAGCTGGGCAGGGGGTGCCAGCTGAGGCTGCCTCTCCAAGGCCCCACTTTTATTGAAGTGACGCCCGCAGGAGGCAAACCGCTGGCTCCTCAGAGAACAAGGGACGCAGCATTTGTCAGTGTCTCAATTATGTTTATTCTGTAAACATGAGGAGTTCCACATTCTACTGTTCTTACTTTTGCAATCTTCATGAAATAAATATTTGTCTTCAAAAGCAACAACTGCGATAATCATCAGGGTAATATTCTCAAGCGCGGGTTCCCTCACACATGCTAATCACAGAAGTCAAGTCAGAGAGCTGTGTGTGTGGTCTGTTTGGATAATGATTTTCATGTGGAAACCTCAAAGTTGGAAACAAACTGGCAGCAATTTTGGAGAGAGTTTGGTCTCTTGGTTTTCAAAGTCGATTCATACTGGTGTCCCAACTCACTGGAACCTCCCGCCTTACTTTTCCTCTGTCCATAAAATGAGGTGCAAAATTGCGAAAGAGTGTTACTAGGGGACCGAGGCATATGCTCAGATCACAGAAGTGGTTGGAATAGGGCTGGTCTCTGGAAGAGGCCACCCGGGGAGACGAGACATCTGCTGTGTTCCTGTCTGGGGGATGAGTCTCTCTTTAAATCTAAGAATGAGCTAGAATTTAAAAGATGCTTATTGGAAGTCACATCACCCCAAGGAATCCAACAAGCAGCAAACGACCCTTTGCAAATCTAAAGAAGCAGTTTACTCCTGCCCTTGACAAATGCCGCTCTGTGCCCAGCGTCCCCTGTCCCTCTCTGGCCGCTCTTTTCGGAGATGGAGACGATGGGTTCTTGAAGCAGTCACCCGCAAGATGCCATTCTGATTGATTTTTTTCATTATGGACAGGAAATTTTAGGCACAGTCATTCCGAGCCATTATTAAGGACTAAATCTTAAAGAAAACAAACACTGAGAGCCCTCTGAGGTGCCCTTAAGGAAATACAGTACATTCTAATATTTTCAAGGATTTGGGTTTTTCTGGGCCAGAGGAAATATTGTTATGCAAGAACAGAGAAACTCAATCAAAATATTTAGCCGGAACACATACCTACTTGGTAAATAAAATCAGCTAAAGCAGTGGACACGTGCATGCATCAGCTGTCCTTGGTGCTCTCAGTTCCCTCTATGGTGTCAGGAGCCCACCTTCCACCCGCCCCCACCCCTGTACCCATTCTTGTGTTCTCACTGCTCTGGGCTCTCCCTCAGGGTGACTGCTGCTTTATCTGCCTCTGTGTTCCTATTACTCGGGAGGAAATGGAACTTTCTATGTGTTGGTGGCCACATGCCAGCCAGGGCAGAGCTTCCAGGGACCCCCTAAGTCCACAGGAGTCTTGTGCAATGGAACAGGTTGGCATGTCAAACAGAGTGAAGTGGGTCTCTAGAGAGCCCCCTAACTGCCATCCCTGAAAGGAGGCTCTCTAATAACTGAGCCCATAAGGCACCGAGCTTCTCCTACCAGTGCCTCTCTGCTCCGCCATCTCTCTCTCCCACCCAGGAAGTGCCCCTCCATCTCTCCAGACAGGAAGTGGGGAGCAGGGAGTTGGCTCTGGGCTCTGGGGTGATTGGGCACCTTGGGCAGGGTTTCAAGAGTGATGGACACTAGAAGAATACTACGCTTCATTCTAGTTTGAAACTTAAAAAAATGTAAGCATGTGTTTCAATTTGGGGTCTTTAAGGTTTTCTTCAGAAAGGCTCCTTTACTGCATGATAATGACAAAGAGAACAGATGTTGGTTTGAAAGTGATCACTGTCCTAACGACTTCTGCTGCTGGTCTCTTGCTCTGATGCCAGAGCTTGCTTGCAGGTCGACTCTTGGGGCCTGGGGGTGTTAGAATATAACAACTGGCACTCAGTGGGCACTGAGGGTCCCAGAGCCACATAGGCAGGACCAACTGTGTCAGAACTTCTGCCCTGAGTTAACAGATGTGCTGCCACCCACCACCCTCAGCGAAAGCCCAGGCTCCTTCCTGCCATGGCCTCGGTCAGGTACATTCCGTCATTTCCATCTGTCCTGCTGTAACAGCCACACTGCCTGCCTGCTGCTGGGACACCTCAGGCCTGCCTGCTGGACCTCTGCTGGGCTTGCTCCCTCACTTCTTTCAGGTTTCCCTCAGACAGTGCCTTGCAAGAGGCCCTTCCCTGTGAACACAGCATGCATCCTGGCTTCTCTTTCTAGACCAGGATGGAAGCTCCACAGAGCAGGGGTACTTTCTCTTCTTCCCACCATACTACTGCTCAGGCTGCCCCTGTCCCTACAGTGCCTGCCACAGGATAGATGCCCAGAAAGGATTTGCTGAATGAATGAACGTATTTTAAAATCAGTGCGAAGTCCAACCTCTTTGATGTTCAAGCAGTCTCTTGCTCCCCAGTGTGTGATTAGAACAACTAATGATGTTTCTCTAACATGAAGGATTTCATCCATGCTTTTATTTATTTGGACCATTGTGTCAGAGACGGTGCTGGAACCAAGGACATTCGGGCTGCAGTTCCCTTATATTCCATCTCATCAACAACCCATCTTCCCGCCAAGACCCAGGACAAAGACGAGACCCTTAGCTTCAATCGTACAGGGTAAAACACCACTGGGCAATGCTCTGTGACTACTTTAGACTGATGAAAAAATGAAAAGTCAAGTTCATGTGTTTGTCTGAACAAAGGCCAAAGTCATTTGAAAACGCCTCTTAGTGACTAGACTGAACTAGATTGGACCACCTAAAACCATCCATATTCAACTATCTTGGCACTATATAAAACAGCAGTTTTACATTTCCACTCCAGTATCTCCTCTGTTACCAGACCTTATCAGGATGGCACACAAGGAACAAAGCAAATTGTTTTCTCTTTAGCCCATGAGTGTGTGATGTGGACATTGCTGGAGATGACACAACAAAGGCATATGAAGGGGTTGCTCAACTTTACACATGGCTTTACCTGGCCCAGCACCTTTTCAGATTGCCCTTAAGGAGGCAAACATATCAGTTTTAGAGGCAGGGGACCGAGTTTCTCATTTCAACCCTCCTCATAACGACTGACATAGTACAATGCCTGGTCATTTTAAGTATGCAGCTCACATTTACAATTATTGGTACCATAACCATTATTAGTTACATGGCTTTCAGCAAGGCATCTAACCATTCTAGGCCTCAGCTTCCTTATTTGAAAAGACGGAAGATAAAAAAAAATATATATATATATACATATATAATAAAGCAATACAGAAATATAAGGAGATTAATTGATGGCATCAGTTTGGTTTGCTTTATTTTTCAGGAAATGCCTCAGAGACTGACTGAAAGTCCTGTGTGCAGCATGTGGTTTTGCGCAGGACAGCAGGATGGGCTGTGAGGGTAGGGCTGAGCCTTTGTTTTCTAATTGAGCTAATGTGCTAAGTGAGCTTAATGCAAGTTAATTAATAATGCTATTGGTGGGTGGGATTAGTTAGGCAGAGCCTAAAACAGCATCAAAGGAAGTGCAGGCAGGTGTCCCCTGGGATAATTGAGGACCCAGGGCCAGGAGGGAAGCTGCTGAGAGGTGTGCAGGCAGAAGAAGGCTGGGGAGGGAAGATGAGGGGTAGGGAGGTGGTGGGGGCTTGGGGGCGGTGTGAAATCGACCTGAGGGACTGAGCTGTTTCATCATCAGGCTGGTTTCCAAAACATCATCCTGTTTATAGCTACTCTGTTTGAATTTCAGATTTGCTCCAGTCTTGAAGCTGGATTCCTGGACATTTCCTTGAGAAGCAGTTTCATTTTATGGAAACCCCAAAACTCACTCTCTTGAACCCAGAAAGGAAACTCGGGTGACCTGGCTTTTATCTGTGGTCCTTTGGAATCTAAGGAACTTTGAGAAGATGCGCCTCAATTAAGCCACCTCCCCACCACTGCAAAATGGGATCTAAGAACCAGGTCTGTCTTCACTCTCCTGAGCGAACCCTGAGCTGCTGCAGTCGCAGGTGCTGTGTGAAGTGTGGGGACACAATGATGCTTGAGAAGAAAGGATGAGGTGTGCCCTAGTATTCTAGTGGTTTAGTCTACTGGGCATTGCCCACATATATCCCAAGGACCCGGATTTGTGTCCTGGGGTCGGGGGGATCAATCAAGATGAACAACTAAATAAAATAAATAAAAATGCTTCTTCCTCCTCTATCCTCCTGCCTATTTACCTTTATTCCTGCCTATACCTTTCCTTAAAAAAAAAAAAAAAAAAGAAGAAGAATGAAGGGTGATTCCCTGATACTTCTGAGCTTCAACAAAATGAAGATTCTGTTTCCTTTTAAGGACTGGGCAGTGGCCAGAGAGTGAAAAATCACACATTTCAGGAAAATCTTATTTAATTTTTCCTCCCAAAGACTGCCTTCCCACCATGCTACCGCACGTGGGTCCTCCCAAGGAACAGCTGACTCATGTAAGGACGGGCGGGCCAGGTTGGGGGGCTGAAGGACCCAGACAAGGCTGGTCACCTCGGGGCCCTCATCTCATCGTCAGGACAAAGGTCCATTTCTGAGTTGTGATGGACAACTTTTTTTTTTTGCTGGGCTATGTCAAAACATAGCTTTAAATAAGGGGACAATGACTTAGAAATCTCAGAGCATCAATTCAGGCCAGAAAAGTTCCTTATTTTAGTTATTTGAATGGTTATTTGAATCTCCTTTAGTCCAGTATGGTTTCTTATGTCTTTCATATTTTAAATTAGCTGTGGTTTCACTCTAGGCTGGAACATGGCTAAAATATGCTTGATCAGAAAGGCAGGGCAGTGTGAGCTGAGGATCAGCGGACACAGGCTCTGACCTTCAGTGACTCCCTCTGTCCCTGTCCTTCACCTGTCACCTCACAGTCTTGTGCCCCACCAAGTCTGTCACATTTCCTCTGCTCTGCTTGTCACCTCAGTCCTGACCTCTTACTGCTTTAATTGTCCCTTTGGACCCTCACTGTTGTCTTCCCTGACCAGCCACACACTTCCTCCTGCCCTGACACCTCAAGCCTGCGTGGCACAGGATGGCGGGGTGCTGGGATGAGCCGGCCTCGTGCAGGAGCCCACAGCACTCTGAGAGCTGTCAGAGCACAGAACCTGTCCTCAGAGATGTGGACCCCCCCCACATAGAAAACAACACAGGTGCCTGGCACTAGGTCTCAGACTTGACTCAGACCCCACCTGGAAGGTCTCGTAGGGCACTGTGGGCTCTTGGGGCTGGGACGTGGGTACAGAGCCCAGGGGACGTCCTGGCTCTTACCCTTTTTGTGATCCAGGCTCAGCCAAATCTGAGAAATACACTTGCACGCTCTCTGGAGACGCCGTGTCTTAGAAACCCAAATCGAAAAGCCTGCTGAGCACACAGAATTTGGTTCACTAACCAAATTCACAACCAATAGCAAAATGGGGTTTCTGATGTTTTCCTGAAAACAAAGGCACAATCTCTGGTCTTAGAACGGGTAGCACAGAAACAGTCATTGGGAAAGCTTGTTCAAACGCAACCCAAAAATGACATGCATTTCAAAAATGCACTCAGGCTGTTTCACAGACGATGACACCTCCATTTCATCCACTGCCGAAGAGTTTAGAAAACCAAAAGGGAAGATCCAAGGCTTACCTGGACACCGCTGGAGGGTCAGTTTCTCATCAGAGCACGAGCTGGTCTGTGAAGAAAGCCAGGCAGTCTCTTTTGGGGTCACCAGGCTGCGCAGGTGATCGCCGGCAGCGATCTCAGAGGCAGGTGCTCAAGATCGCTGGGACCGGCAGAGCAGCCTGTGGCGAGGTACACTCTGCTGCCAGCCCCACTTTTCTTCCTGCTCCAAAGGGCTTCTCGGGAACTCTTCCTCAACTGCTCCGTCCTGTCTGGAGTTGGGAAAGTCCTCGTAGAGCGGCCGCCTCTGTAGACTCACTTGCACCATCTAGAGGCCTCTCCCTGTAACAGCAGCTTCGCTCGCTGAATCGCCGACGGCCACGACGCGCACACCTGGCTCTGGACTTCCTGCCCTAAAGACATCAGCAGGAATTTGTAAAATTATTTCTTTCTTTCTTCTTTCTTTCTTCCTTTCTTTCTTTCTTCCTTCCTTCCTTCCTTCCCTCCCTCCCTCCTTCCTTCCTTCCTTTCTTTCTTTCTCTCTTTCCTTCTTTCCTTCCTCCTTCCCCTC